>VACF01000098.1:76206-101364 GCA_006891605.1 Pleurozium schreberi
TTTWARSMWTTATAACCAGTATGTTRGAGTGTGCTTTCATTGAGTGATCGGTATAGGGCTGTGGAGAAATCACTTCGGGTACAAATTTTTGTGACCCCTACAGGGTACTGCTTCCAGGGACCAACTGAGTAACATTGTGAAAATGTTTGCTTTCAGGTGCCTTCTGCAGACTCACTCAAGTATGAAGGAAGCAGGCTCTACAAGGATGAGAAGGGCGATTGGGTAGCGGATCTTGTACCTGAAAACATTGCTGAGAGTGACGCCTCCTCTAGAACCAAGATGATGGGGAATAGGCCTACTCCAACAATGGTGTGATTGAGTTACACTTGCATTTTTTTAGTTGAAGCCACGTTTTTAAGGGCAGGATATGYTGATTTGTATATTGAGGAGAGGACATCCCGTGGAGTGTTTGTAAGAGTAGCAGTAATTGTGGGTTTGATTAGGTTCCTTTGCGGTAAATATCATTGCATGGTTTTGTAGACTAGGACTGACTCTGCTGTCACGGAATCCGAGTGAATCAAGGGGATTGCGTTTTTCCCTTGTGGCTATTTATGTACAGTACTGTGCAGATAAAACACAAGCATTAGCTGTAAAGATTTGGGTCGAAGTTTTGAAAAGTGTGCAAATGTTGAAGTATGTAAAATTCGAAGTTGGTCCTCAGAACTTWGTAGTTTTAGTTTTGCACATGTTTGCGTCTTTCAACCTTCATATCTCTTGATCTCCAATGCTTGATTTAAGTGAAGGTTTGAGTTTATTGGAGGGCAATTGGTGTACTGCAGTAGGAATAACTTCCTTGAATTATCAATGGCACTCATCTTAAAGATGAGTGACAATATACAAAATGAAACTGAGGCAGCAATTTGATTTCATCTTCAGGCATCTGTATCTCTCGATGTTTAACTCCAATGATAGATTTGATTGAAGATTTGTGCTTAAAGGGGTGCAATTAATTGCACGGGTATAAACTTTCCAATAAACTTTCATATACACATGCTTTTAGGACATGAAAGTGAAAACACAAGGTGGATCATTTTACTATCAACTCTAATAATTGTATTCTAGTGTGTGGGGTGGGGTKGGGCTCAAATTTGATTTTAACATATAAAAGAATTGTTTTTGTGTTTGATCAACACTAGTAGAATGAAGCTTTTGAAGTTCAAGTTCTGTTCAATTTGAAAATTCTGAATTTTTTTGAAAATGAGCATTCATTGAAGTTTACTATAACATTCTATATTGCAATGTACTTCTATTTTGAAATTTTCAGACTTTTTAAGCATATTTGTGTTTGATACAAATTTTTTACACTTTTTATTCAAACTTTCATGACAATTTTTTTCATGTCAAATTTTTACATCATATACTAAACATGTGATTTCATTTCTAAAAAATATAATTAAAAGATTTTCACTTAGAAATAGCTCGATGGTCATAAACTTTGTCTTTTGGGTTAGTGAATTAATAAAATCCACTCTTGGCTCCTAAATTGTCATGTATTACCATGAGCAATTCATCTACTCTTACACTTGGTTGCCTTTCAATTAGCAAGCAAAGTAAGTATGGAAATGGAGTTGTTTAAATCTTTTGATATTGTTCTACAACCTTCCACATTGATTAAGATCTTTGAAGATCTCCCCTAGAACTCTGAAATAAGATGAACTAAAATCAAGCATTTATACAAAAACATGTAACAGAAACATAAATATAAATATAAATATTTATATATATAAATAAATATTCATTGCATAATGTTCAAACCTAGCACATTGAAATTAGGGCACATTGAAAATATCTTACTTTGAGTTCTTATAACTTTTAGCAAACAATACTTAAACTTCACCACATGTCATATACAATCTACTTATATATGACAAKAAAGTCAAAACCTCATTAGCATTCAAGTGTTGTACAACCATGAAATTTGTTCAAAAATAGCTCATCCTACCTAATACATCTCCCCAAAATCACACTCCATATAATATATTACTTAGAATAAAACAAAGAGCATCCTCTATCTTAAGTTGGTAATTTGGGGTTGGTAAATTGTCACTATGACAATTCCATATCCATTTTACATTGTCATTGTGGAACCATAAGCCAATCTTTTCATGTTCAAGAATTTGTAGCTTCAAGAATCATTGCAATACCATGAAAATTTGTCTTACATGTAACAAATTTAATTCCTGAAACATTCTTTTCAAAGGAGTGATCCCTTAATAAAATGCCCTCTTTGATGGGATTTGATGTGACTTTTCGGAACCTATGTCGTAAGACTAAAGAGCTTTGAATGTATAACTCACAACCTCGTCTCAAACAAAAATCATAGTCAACCACATTGCACAACAAGAAATCAACACAGCTACAAGTGATTCAAGCAAATATGGAGCGTCTAGCATAATGTTGTCCACAACGTTAGAATAATTTCACGTGAATGAGATTCAACATTTCTATAGTTTTTTTAAGAACAAATTGTATAATCTTCAAAAGTGACTCATCCTCATGAGTCATGAATCTTCATGAATCTAGTGACTCTTCAATTCATAGATATTTTAAAGGTATTTGACTCCACATGTAGTGAATTTGAAATTGTCCCTTACGGACTATAATAGTAGCATTAAATATGATTAAGCTTAGTGGTGTTAGGGTTGCCAATGACTTAGGTTGATGTGAAAAGTTGCATGGGAATGTGAATTARKGAGAATTATTTGAATGGCTTTGTGAATCAAATGTTGACACTTTGCTRTAATGARGATGTGGATTRGAATAAACCTAATTTTATGTGGTCACTTGGAGGCATCACAAAAACAATGGTTTATAAAGTATAAAACATTGTGGACTAGTAAATTGGATTACTATTCCTTAAAAAAAACTTAGACAATTGAACGATTTTAATTCACCTTTTATACTCAAAATTGAATTTATATCTATACATATCTATATATTATATATAGATAGATTCATAGTTATATACATAGATTCAATCCTTACTTGTTTTATAACATAAGGATGCAAAAGCATGCCTCCCAAATCACAAAATGTTATCATGATGCATGCTATAACATGTTGAAAATTATTCTCTTTACCAAAAATGTAAAAAATGCAATACAATATAGTTCTTTGATATAGAAAAAAATTTGTGATATACATTGTAGAGTTTAATAAGAAAAAATTCTTAAAATCCTATTTAGGATAAGTAAATTCTTCTCATTTAAGGATCCGACACATTATAAGTTATCATAAATGAAAAATATTCAAAAATGCAAATATCAAGGACAGTGTCTCGACATGTATTTCCTTGCTAAATATTAATCCCTAAACGTCCTAATTCACCCTCCCAAATTGACGATTTGAGAAAAATCATTATAAAATACTATTTGTAATCATATTTTGGAATTGATGTAAAAATAAAAGTTGTAGAGTGAGAGTTGTAGATTTTATCTCTACGGTTAGATTCACCAATACTATCACCAATATTTTATTATAAACTTTGAAAAGGAAATTTCAAAATTCCTTTAAAGTTCAATAACAAGCAAAATATTATCATTTTTGGAGTAGAATTTGTTGGAATGGATATGAAATGAGGGACTCTTAACATGATGAGTTTTTGAAATTTTTGTGTTCTTAAAATCTATGATTACATTTTGGCCAATCGAGTTATGAACTAAAGTCAATGCAATTTTGGCTTCGTCAACTACTTGACATACTTGCTAATTGGTAATCTTAGAAAAATATGTACTCTAGTAATACCAAATCCAAACCTTAGACAAAACAACTTGATATAGTATCTCCACAAATTAGAAGAGCTTTCATAGAAGCAGTTAATAAATAGAAGTTGATATAATATCTCCACAAATTAGAAGAGCTTTCATAGAAGTAGTTAAATAGAAGGACAAAATTATTCATTGTCTAAAAAATGAACGTCGGAGCACTCCAAGGTTAACCCTTTAGTGATTGTGGTAAATTTAAGGGGGTAGTGCATTATTTGAGTATACACTTGAAAAAGATAATTTGGGAAAAGCTATGAGTCTAATCGGACCGTACAAATTGAGGCTACAAGGTTGCCTACATGCTGAAGAAAAGAAGAGGTGATTAGAGCTTCCATTTAGACATGATCAAAGATTGAAGTGAGAAATGAGTGTATCACAACCAAGCAAAAGAGTGTCTCGCTAATTCATGCATATCTTTGAATTTCATAAATTAAACAATGGTGGGATTACTAGGCACCATTGTCACCTTCAAATCTCGTGTGTACAAAAAAAAATTGTCCCAATTGGAGTTTGTTTGTGTATTTCATGGGCCAACATAGATTCATTGAAACTAGCATAGCTAGTGCATTATTGCTCGCAGCAAAATATTGTTCAAATTGATGCTCTAACTCCGTCACTCTTTGTGTTTTTGCAAACTAGGTGTATTTTGACCTGCAACGAGCGTTTTGTCCAAAATTTGAGGGTTAAAGGCCTCTTAGTTCCTCCGAAATTCAACAGGTTCCTTAACCTTGCTGCACTCTCTATGGTGAACAACGTTTATGATCTTGTGAAGTTCATAGAAGGCCAGCTTTAGACAACCAAGACTAAGTATGCCGCCAAGTAAGAAGGAAACAAGTTACACCAGGAAAACAAGTTACACTTGAAGATGACCTAAATAATTTGACCAGAGTTCAAGTACTTACAAAAGACTTTTGAAACCCTCACCAAATTCAGGATGTTCTTATACACTCTTCCTCTGATTGCGCTAATAAGCTCATTGATGAAATGGAAATAAACTATTCGGTGACAAGCCGACTTAATGACTCGATCAGCTGCTTCAAATTGCTCCTGGTCTTTGCATCCCCAGTCACCCCACTGACATCCCTGCTAATGCTCTGCACATGCCAAATCAATGCAKTTGTGATGGGACGCAACGAAAAGGCGTTGCCAAACTATACAGAGACGAGCAACACCACTTCCATCAAAACCTAATCTACAAGTCATGAATAATTAATAAAAAATCTTCCTTTTCCCTATTTCATGCAATGGAGCTCAAAGAAAGAACAATACTTGCTTGCATGCGCTACTCAAGGTGCCTAAACCATGTCAACATGAAAAACAGGGACTCCTCAACCTTTCTTGCCGTTCCTCTAGTGTGATAAACAAGTAGTAAACAATTACGTTGATAGACCAATGACATGCTTCCACTTCATTGCCAATCCTCTAGAATTCCACACGAGTGGTAAGCCTGTAAGTTAACTTGTTGCTCATCAAAAGAGTGCTTTAGAAAATCAATGAAGACTATAATGTTTAAAAAAGTAAACCAGCGGCAAAGAAGATGAAACAACACGAAGACTCACCTCTGCATGCTGTAAAGTTTTGGTTAACGTGGACACAGAGTCTCGCAGTAGCTCCATGTTTGCCGAGGTCAGCACTACTTTGTTCAAATTACTGCAGAGATGGAGCTCAAAATTTCAAAACCAGGATTGAATCGATTCAGGATTGAGAAACTGATTTCAAGCAACTGTGTTACGAATCATAACAATGCGTACCCATAATGCCAATGCAGAATTCTGAAGCTGATTACAAATCAGAGTTTCAAGAAATGAAACCAAGCATCTTCAAGGTGAAGGTAAAATTCCAGTGAAATCTGAAACTTTGGTTGTTATATATCTTTTAGCATATTTAGAATCAACGGATAGAAAATTTCGATTGTAGGACAAACATGATGATGCTCAAGATCCTATAGTTGAACTTTGCAGAGTAGATTCCAAGAATTTTAGATTCTGAAGAGCAGTTTGAAAGATGAATTTTTGGTTGGAAGTTCAAAAATTTCATTGCAAATTTGCAATATATATAGCGGCTGGATAGTATTTAACTTCTGCATCATATTTGATAACCATGTCGTTGATTGCCATTACCGAGTCCATAGGTACATCGCAAAAGGAAAGAGAGAAAAAGATCAAGCACCAAATACCTCAAGTCGCGTCCTGCATCTGCAGCAACCTGAGTCAAATTCTCGAAGTCCCTGAGGAGACTACCCTCTCGCACTTCTTTCAACAACGGTTCCATGTCACCGGCCATAGACTGGACCTGCACAGCCCACCTCCATGATGTCATTCAAAAGTAGTAGATAACGAACCTGACACCATCTCCTAARTTGACCCCTATTGCCACAGCAAMTTAYTAGCAAGWTGGGTAAAAGCATGACTTAGCTAAATGTCTGTGGCCAYTCATATTTGATGGAAATGGAATTGTCTACTTCAATCGTGGCCTACAAACTCCCACTTGAGTGATTGCATACGAAATTCTTACGTAATGATAAAAATTTGGAGCTTGGTTCTCGTATCCAAAGTGATCTCTCGACAGCTCAATACTGATCTCCCAATCAAATGGGTTTCGAAGAATTGCATTGAGGACAATAGTGACTAAACACCCTAACATGACATACAACAGATATGACTTATGTACCTAAACATCTCTCCACAGTTCTTTACATCTCCCAGCATCACACTCGTACATATAAATGCTTAAAATGACGCAAACCAAAATGCACTTCCTTATTTGGGAAAATTGCGGGACATAACAAACACATTGCTGATCGAATATGTCTGAATTCTACTCTAGCATTGCATTGCACACGAGAATTGTGTTTACCTTCAAGAGCAGGGGTCTGGCCTCTTGGACGGCGTCGCCGAGACGTGCAGCCATGTCAGCAAAGCGCTCGACGCCAAGAGAATCAATTTGGCGAGCGAGTTTGGTACAAATCCCAACCAATTCATCCAAGCTCACGCCCTGCTCGCCCTTGATCCTCTCCCTGTACAGCGAAGTTGTTAAAAGTGCACAATCAGTATAAATTGTTATCAAGCACAAAAATTATATTAAGAGAGGAGGTGAACAGCCATCAACCGATTCTAACTTTAATTACCATGTCAGAAGCACAATGAATGTGATATTACTCAGTTTCACAACCTTCATTTCAACAAGTTCAACAACTGTGTTGGATTAAAAACTTGCGGAATAGAGTTTTCAGTCCAACAAAGTTTCTTGGCTCATGGAACTGAGAAGTGTGAAACGCACTATTGAAGGTTGTATGGCTGGAATGGAATAATAAGGCAGAAAAAGTGCCAATGACTTTGCACATTTGGTGTAATGTAAGGTCGTCATTCACCATACAGTAAGGGAGAGCTTTCATTGACCATACAGGTGAACTTTGAACATTACCCTAAGAAAAAAAAGAAACTTGTACCATCTAAAATTTCGCACATTTCTTTTGTGTTTAAGCTAAAAAACAATTGCGAAAAAAAGAAGTCAAAATAGATTATAATTAGCACAATTTTTTAGCACAATATTAGCACAATATTTTTATAATTAGCACAACTCAAAGCTCACCTGTATGGTGAATGGATTATCTAATGTACTGTAAGGTTGATGGAGCCTACGCCTTACCTGTCACATACAATCAGTCCCTCGGTGGGGCACTCGGGATCCAAGGGCCCGACTGTGGGCTTGGGAATGGGCAGTCGCGGCGTGACATCAATCAGTGTTTCACTAATAAGCCCACTTTGATTAACCTCCACCAACGCATTGCGAGGCACCACAATCCCCGCGTCCGAAAGCTCCGCTACCACGTCGATTTGTTGCAAACTCGGCCGCACCTGCACCAGGAGTGATTGCATACAAAATGCCTTGCCCATCACATATCAAAAAGCCTCAAATGCATAACACTCACGAACATCTTCCTCAGCACTATTCATAGARAKAAAACTCTCKAATCTTTTGAGGTCAAGATAGACCTTGCAATGCTACACTCCCAATTGCTTACAATCTTTTTGGCTCCATATGCCAAGCCTCCTTAAACAGGACTCTTCAGGGATTGGATTCTATTTCAATTTGATTCCACAGTGGTTTGACAWTTCACTAAAGTGGAGAAAGCTGCACATTCTCACCCTGTTCTACAATGTCAAAACCCTAAACCAAAGTCTAGATCCTTTTTGAGCGGCGTCAACACACTTAGGAAAAAGAAGATATGCCCCTACCTACATAGCATTCTCGTCCAAGACATTCTCGAGCAGTAGTGCTATAGCACATTTAGAGAACGCTGCAAGCTAAGAGTTATGCACAGCAAAATCATGCCAAGATCCAGCAAATCCAGCAAAATTGAAAAGAATTTGGCAAAATAGCAATTCTTTCTCATGTCATGTCAATTCAGAGGGTGCTCAACAAGGACCCAAGGATACTCATCCAGAATGTTACGTAAGTCCCATGCATGCTCCCCACAAAGAATGCCAGGCATTTGAGGCATCTCCTAGTTTCCATCTAAAATTGCACAAGAATRTTGCAAAGGAAGGCAAAAAAGAGGAGCATGTTAATTTTGGAATGTTGTGAAGAATCACCACTCAGGTCCTGACCTGCACGACCATGCCGACGTCGACGCCGCGGATGCGCACGGGCGTACCGACGGTGATGCCCTGCGCTTGCTGAAACTCAAAAACCGCCTCGTACTTGCGCGTCTGCGCGCGGATCTGCTTCCCTTTCGCCCACACCAGCACGATGGCCAACACGACCATCCCGCTCATCACGAACAGCCCCACGCCGCCCTCCCACACGCTGCGCTTTCCGAATCCGAAGTTGCTCAACGGGCCTAGTGCTTGTCGCCAGATGGCACCTGGAAGACTCAACAGACTCCTCTGCTGCTCCTTTGGAGACGACGAAGCCTGGTCGCTGCTGCTGCTATTGTTCGTCACTTTGGCCTTAATTGCGCCATTCGAGGAAGAGTACACAAGCTCATACACGAGCTTCCGCCTGCGCCGTAACCCCAATCCCGCTAATCCCGTAATCCCTCGGTGCGCTTGTAACCCTAATCCACTACAACACGCCACGCGCGCTGCCAAGACGCCATAGCTGGAGTTCGCCATTGAGAGCGTGTGAGAGAGGTCGATTCCTGGTACTACACCTGATCTCGCCATGGGGATGAATACAAACCCTAACCCAATTACCAATGCATGAATGCTCTCCGAATTCTCGAAGCTCAGGGAAAATTAGTAACAAGACTAATCTCCGTCGGAACCAGAATCCCTCACAGAAGCGTCGCTTGGCTCAAACATATCAAGTCATGGCATATCCCACCCAAATCATGCTGGCGAGCGGCACCCAGATGGCCATATCCAAAGAAAGATTTCCCACACCAAAACTCTGTGTTCGAGACGATCCTTGGGTTGCGAAGCGAGAAACCTTACAAAGTGAAAAGCAGAGGTTGATGTCGATGAAGTGGTGGAGCAGGAATTCAGGAGTGTGAGATTGGGGAATTCGGAGCGTTTCAGTCAGGAATTTGGTTGCGGGAGTAGGGGTACGGAAGGTTGACGATGATGATGATGCTCCATCGGGAATTGAAGCTGGTGGTGGCGAGGRACGAGCTTGCTCTCCAGCGATTGAACAATTTTTGCAAAACACTGTGCGGGACGTTCGTCATGGAATTTGGCTGCAAAATTGCTACTTTGCAGTTGGTCCTGAGCAGCAGCGGGGATAGACGGAGCCGGAGGGTGACGTGGAATTTGTTTGAGCTGGATGTTTGACGTGGCCGGTCAGCAGGTAGTTCTGTTGGTTAAGGTTGATTACCYAAAACGGTTCATTGTAGCTGATGTATATAGATGGAGTCAAAATCAGTAGTAGGTGTTATTTTTTACTTGTAGACTTATGAAAATCATGTATGTTCTAAAAATATCTATAAAAATATCTTGTTTGAGAGAAGATTATTTTATTTTCTATTTTCTAAAAAAAATTCAAAGTGAAATTTTAAATTATTCTATAAGCACATTTAAAAAAGACCTAAAATCATTCACTAAAGACCCCAAATCATTTGTACTTTGCAACCTTGTTGCATTTTCAATTGTAAAGTTGGAGACATACCTCATGGATGGTTTAACCCCTAAAGTCTCATGTCCTTTTTCGTTTGTCAAAAATCACTCAAATTGTTTATTGATATTTTTGGCATATCTAAACTTAGGATCTTGTAGTAAACTAGTATGAAAATGTGTGGAAAAAATTTCAAATACTTTGGCCACATAGATTGCAATATATTTGCATTCAAAGTGATAAAATTGTGTTTTGGCACCATGGTAAACTAGTTTATGAGGCTTTGAATTTTCTTAACTTAAAAATTTTGCATCATAGATTTTTAAATTAAAAAAAGTTATCATGGAATATTGAATTGAGAATAAAGTAAAATTAAAAGTTATAAAAATAAAGGCGAATTTTATTCTTTAAAAAATTATAAAGCAGAAGAAGGTATGTGATAGGGAAAACAGTGAATCATTGATAGGTTTAAGATGGAATTAAAACACATTTATCCCAATGACAAGATTTTTCAAACAATCAAAGTTAACTCTGTGGAAATCTTTGTTTTCAAAAAATGTGAAAATTGAGATCAAAATTGAATCCTACACATTATTTTTTCAAAAAGATGCTCTAATTGCCAACAATACAAGATGCTCCATAATTTCACATTACAAATCCAAATGGAATGAATTCAAGCTTTCTATATAGACAAAAATACAATGTATGAGGATAAAAAAACTATTTTTATTTCAAATTTTTGTGGATTTTATTTAGCCCACAAAGTTCAATTTTGGACTTATTATGGTTTTATTTTTGCTCACACGGTTGCTAGCATGTGAGCCTAGGATCTTGAACCTATGAGCTTAGAAGCATAAGTTTCTATGATATCGGTACCTATATTATAGGTATCTTTCATAATTATAGGATATTTATATTGTAGGTGTCTATGTTGTAGGTACCTATGTTATAAGCACCTTCCATGATTATAGGATATTTTAATAATTAGTGCCTAGTTATATTATGGATGTCTATGTTTTAGGTACCTATGCTACAAGCACCTTCCATAGTTATAGGATATTTTATATTATAGTTACCTATGTTACAAGCACCTTATAGGGTGTTTATTACCTTCTTACACTTAGGCTTAAGGCTCATAGGCTCACATGCTAGCGTCGTTGTTTTTGCTCACAAGTACGAATTGAAATAAAAATATATTCATACAAAAATAAAAAGTTTCCCTATCTTTTGAGGGAATTTCAAAAAGTTTCACAAAAAATTAAGCTCATAGGAACTTGCCCAAAATTCATTTTGTCCCTTGAGGGATGCAATGAGACTTTAGGCATTTTAGGGGTTAAGGGCATGGTTTGGAATACTTCAAAAGATCCCTACATTACAGAAATGGGTTCCCTCAATGGACTCAAATGCTCTACTATCCATTAGAGGATAATGAAAGTTGTAAAAAGAGGTTGCACTTCATTTTATTGATATTCATTGACAATTTTTTTTTAAATGATGTAATATATTGATGGAAAAATTTTCTACATGAACCGGGAAAAGACATAGATGATAATTCCAATAAAAATTTATGATTGGCATAAATTAAGAATTTCCTTATACTTGGAGAAACTTGGATTGTATATATAGACCAAAAAAAGACTATAAGAAGACGCATGAGTAGTCAAGTTTATTATGTGGGTCTTCTTTTTGGATCATTTTCCTAGTTTATGTACCCCAAGTTTGCAATAGTGTCATTTAAAGTCCAATGATTCAAAAAAGGCATTAAGAAAGACACTTAAATTGCACACCTTTGTTGATATGTTCTGCATAAACTTATAAATTAGATATTTTGGAGGAGATTGAATTAGTAATTTTGTATTTGTAATCAAAAGTAATCATATTAYATTTTTAAGGTCAAATTCMTAGCARGTAAACTGTAGGGGGAACTTTTCCCATTTGTTAAAGATTTTGGCCACAAAATTGTAAAATTAAAGGAATCACAAGACTTTAAAAATAACTGACTTTATATCTCAAAAAATAATGAGAAATGGGTAAGTCATGGGTGATTGCAAGAAAGCCCCCGGTTTTTGTAGCGTTTGGCATAGTACTCATGTTTTTTTTGGGAGTACTATAAAATTAGAAAAATAATTTTTTTTTAAATGTGAAGAATGTATTTAATGTATACACCTATAAGAAGAAGGTACTTTGTGAAGAAAAAGTGTAGGAAAATTCTCTAAGTAGGAGAACTAGAAAAGTGAAAATTTTCATGAAAATAGGTGTTTTGATGTTTTAATTTGTAGAAAATAGGAAATGTAATTTTTTAAAAACTAAAAATTGGAAATTTGGGAGAACTTTATGATAAAGAGATTTCACCAAAATAATGATCTTAAAACCATCTTGAATGTTTTGAAGTACGCGTGCAAGAGAGAATTATTAGCACGCATGTAGAGGACATAAAATAATATTTTATTAGATTCCCTTTGGTGAATGCATGCCCATCTAGTGTGGAAATAGACCAAAAAAATTTCAGCTATAGATCATTAATTTTGGGCACTGCCCAGTACTAAAAACCTCTAAACTGCAAAACATGACAAATTAGCTAAATTTAAATTTAAATATAAAATAATTTCTAAAATTTCTAAAAAATGAGGGATCTGATTGTTATCAAGCAAGACATCTCCAATAAAATTTTCAAGTTAATTGGACTCATACTTCAAAAGTTATAGTGGATGGAAACTCCGCAATTCAAATTGTGACGCAAAACAGTATGGAGTACAAATCTTTCTTGCATTCACCCTCATAGACCCATTTTGTGTAAAGAAGCATTAGATGTTTTTTGGCCCGTCTAGAAGACTGCGAGTTCCCGGCTGTGGGAACACATTGGGAACTCTACCACATAGGCAGTCTGACGTGGCACAGAGACTGCCACATCGGATAATACTATTTAATTATTATTTTTAATTAATTATTAATTATTTAAAAAATTATTTTTAAATCAGTTTTCAGTTTCTTTATACTTTCTAAGATTTTTGAAAAAAAAAAAAATTTTTTTTTTTTTTTTTGAAATTCAAAATTTCAGACCAGCAGTGGCTGGTTCCCTGTGCAGTGAACAGTTTCAGGGAACAGCCCCGAAACAGGCTCTTATCTTGACAAAAAAATTATTATCTAATGAGCAATTTTGTGACAAAAGTAAATAAATTTCATGTGTTTCACATGCGTATAGAGTTGTGTTGTTTCGATGGAAAATGCATGAAAATTGTGTAAATTAGACATATAATGAGTATGGCAATTGTTGAGTATTTGATTTTTTGTCAAACATAGATTGGAGTGATTTTATTGAGTATACATTTCATGCCCTTCCAAGCCGTGGAGAATGAGAATTGTATGCTTAGTTCTAAGCTACAAGTTCCAAACTTTGCAATTATGTTTAGAAAGTTTTAAATTTTTAAAATTTTTTTTTTTAAAAATAAATGTTTTAACAAGAAAAATTGGACATGGATACAAGTTCCAATGTATCATGTATGATATATGAGATTTTCTCTTAGAACTGATATACAATATGTGAAGATATATACAATACATCAATCAAAGATAAATACATCATCAAAATAGTGGATTAAAGGATTGACCGAATTGGTATGAACCATATTTGAGAGAGCAAATCCTAGGAAACACAAAAATATTGGTAAATTGTAAACGGTAAATTGAAATGACACCCTCCAAATATCCAAAAGGCACCAAAATTGTTTTGGAAACAAATCCAAACTCATAATGGATTAAACCCCTAAAGAATCAAAAGGCCTTTAATTTGCCAAAAAGAGACTCAAAGTTACCATTTCTATTGTAAAGAGTAAAAAAATTGAAAACTATCATATTTGGCTATCTAACCATATTATTTTATAGTCACCTAACTAGCATGAGAATGTGTGGAATAAATTTCAGTAATTTTGACCTCAGATGGCAAGATATCTTCATTGAAAGCGAAAATAATAATTTTTTTTTATAAGTTGTGGAACTAGATTATTTGACTTTGAACCTTCTTAACATAATTTTTTTGCACTATAGAATTTTGAGTTTTAATTTTTTGTAGTGGAGAATTGGCTTGAGATTCTAGAAAAAAAAATTCAATTTTCATTCTTGTAAAAAGTTCTTAAGTAGAAGTAGGTACAAGATAAAGGGAAAATCTAAATTATTGATATCTCTAAGATGGAATTAAAATGCACTAATCCCAATGGTGAGATTGTTCTAACAAGAAAATCATAAGTTGTAGACCATCTACAACTTTTCTTTTCTTTTAAATTTATAGAAATTTCATTCTAAAATGAATCCTACAAGTTATGTTTTTAAGAAGATACTTTTCAAGAAGATTGCTCGGAAAACAAGATTGTCCATGTCACTTATCCAAATGAAATGAGTCAAAGCTTTCTATGTAGACCTAAATTTAATCTAAAGGGCAAAAGAAATTTTTTTTAAAAATTCAAATTTTTGAAATATTTTCTTGCTGCTTGATCTCTCCAATTTTGAGTGTAGCTTTTGTTTCTAGGCATAAATTTTGTTCCCAGACATCAATTGAAAAACAAAATATATAAATTTATATTCACACAAAGCTAGTCAATTTTTTTATCTTCAAGAAGAATTTCAAAAAATCATGACAAAAATTGATACAGTAGATACCTACCCAAAATCCAAGTTGTCCCTCATAAAGACGAAAGGTCCTTTAGGAGTTAATGGATTAAAAAAAAACATTAAAAAATCAAGTTTTTATCTTCATTAGTTTTTTATATAATAATTGTAATATACCTTTAAAAATCTTGATGTTTTGTGTATTAATATATGTCCAAAATTTTCATTCATTTTTTCATAATAGAAAACATTAAAATGAATCTTCTTCTGTTTTTCAAAGTCATTTTTTTGTGAGAATCATAATAATTAAAAAATGCTTAAAATAGATGAAATATTTAGCAAAARAGAGATGTTAGWRATAATCATTAYAATGTAATTGATGAACTCCTTGAGCTCACACTAAAAGCTTTAATTAGCTAAGCCCAAAAGTGGTGATTTTTTAAGCTTAAGTTTCAAGAACCAAGATGCTACCTTCACAAAGTTCCAAAAATAATAATTTTATAGAATTTTGGAAAAAAAAATGGAATGAAAAGTATATTATTAGAGCTAAATTATTTTTATCAAGCTTATAGACATTTAAAATAAAAAACTATGACCCGTGAAACTCATGTTTTGACTTTTTACTATGACCCTCATATTTGGATTGTCTCTTAAGCTTGAAGGACCTCACATACATCATAAGATAAACCAATTCCGACCTATAATGGAATAAGTATTTTTTTCATATGATAAATATAATATATAAATAATAAATTGCAATAAAATAGTAGATTCCGATGTTATTTGCACTATTGCCAACACTTGACTAAAGGTTTCGGAGCATAGTTTTGGATTGGGAGTGGAAAATTTTACATGGATACAGGAGCCCAAAAAACATTAGATTTATGTAGGAAATCAATTTTTCATTGATACTTTTTGACTATTCATTTGTAATTCTACTTAAAATATAGAATTTTTCTTGAAATATTGACTTACTTTGAAAAAATGAATTTTTGACCATAAAGTAGGATTCAATTTTAGTTGTGTAAATCCAAAATTTTATTGTTTTCATCTTAGCTTCATACCACCATTTTTTAGTCATGGCTTCAAACAGACTTTATAGTGACAAAGTGGACCCTATACATGAATAAAAAAACCCAAAATTCATTTCGGAATTTGGCTAAACTAGTTCAATTTCCAAGGTCATCACTTGAATTTATAGGAATTTGAACTTTAGGTCTATAACCATGGAGTGATGATTTTATTGTATTTTAGAGTGACTTGGTAAACTACTTGCACCATGATATTCTATACTATACTATAAACCAATGAAGAAATTTTTAGATTTTTTGAAAATCAATTAAATTTGGTGAAAATTGTTCCACTAATATTTAATGTTTCATGATAGGTAATTTGTTTTAAAATTTTAAAATTTTTACAACTAAAAGAAGACATGTAATCCTATCTCTAAAAAATAAATGCAAGAATTCACATCAAATTCATAGGTACTTACAAATTTTGAAGATTTAAAAAGTGGAAATAGGCTTGTCTTCTGAGGTCACAAGGATGTAGACACTAGTTGATGTGGAAGTCTTGGTAACTATCAACGCCTAAATGCTTTTGACTATGTTTTTGCCAAAAACACTCTAAAACTTCCATTTCTAATAAGGTAGAACCATCCATAATTGACCGAATAAGGAATTTTGGACAAATCTCGAGCAATGCAATGTAAGGTAAATATTCTCAAAGGTGTGTTGATAAAAATGATGGGGATTGCAAAAACTTTGGTAATTTTATCGCATGAATTGAAACTGCTATGAATATTCAAAGGCAAAAAGTGCGTGAGACCTATTGCCAATCTCTAGACTCTTCCAATTCCGATCACTTATAACTACTTTTCCACTCATTGCATCCTACTTTCTTGCACACTAAGTTAGGACTTGTGTCATTAATTTTTAGTTCCAACTTTGAAAAGAAAAGAAAAACATTATGGCGTTGGTTGGAAATACATTAGTCTATAGGTTGGTTATTGGACCCCAATTGGGAATGGATCGTTCTACCTTACAAGTACCAAATTTTAAAACGAAAATGTTTTTTGACACATTTAACCGTAAGATCTTGTAGTACGCTTGTTTGAAAAGATGTGGAAAAAATTTCAAAACTTTCCACTATGAAGATTGCAAGATATTAGCGTTTGAATTGACAAAAATCATTTTTTTGGCCTTGCTAAAAATGGGCAGCTGCACTTCGCAAGGTCACATTTGTATAAAAAAATGTCCATAAGGGTGATTACTCTTTCAATTAATTCCTCAAGGCAAGTTGGTTACATGCTTGAAAATTTTCAAACCATTTGGAATTGTACAACGTATAGGGATAAAATAGTAAGTAGATAGAAGTAGAAAATGATTCAAAATACTAAATTTATTTAAACAATTTATTTATGGAATTGAAAAACAAAAATCCCAATGGTTAAAATGTTGTTGTAAAAAATTTTCATCTACATTTTTTTTTCCAAAAATATTAAAATTTGAATGAACTAATGAATCTCAAACTTTTTTGTAAAAAAGAGATTCTATAACTACCCGTAAACTACCCCAAACTAAAATCCCTCATAACTTTTGACTTGATGATCAAAATAGAATGATTAAAAGCTTCCCACTTAGACATAAATCTAAAGAAAAAACAATAATTTTTAAAGAAGTATGTTTTGCAACCCGGATTGTCTGCCAAGCAATGAAAACAGCATATCATATAATAACTTTTGAACTATGAGGTCAAAAGTTACGAAAACTGTTGGGCCATAAAGCTACTCCTTGAACACATGTTTTGTGAAAATTTCAAAGAAAAATGAAAAAAACTCCATTCGTAGCGAGCTACTCAAAATTGCTATGTTGCCAAAATAAGCAATTTGAGCATTTAGGGGTTAACCAAGGATTGGGGATATTTGAGTATAGCTCTTGTTTTCTTGCCTAGCTCATGTAGCAATCATAATTTTTCATTTGTGTGGAATAATTTTGATGATTGCTATCATTGAATTTTGATGCAACTTTTCTATGGAGAAAAGATTGACAAAATCGCACAATTTTGAGAAATGCTTCCGTTGACAAGATTGATGAAAGATGTTTGGTTAGGCATTACTTTGTACATACACTAATACACTATAATGAAATTGTTGAAATCATAATGCTCAAAAGTACTCCAAAACTCTGATTATTTTCCATATGTACATATCATCATGATATTGATCATGATATTGATAAGTAATAATTTTTCAAATCATTTTGAGGTGTAGACAAAAAGATAATGAAAGATTTGAAGTGACAACCTAAGTGAGAGCACCTAAGTGAATTTTTGGGAAATTGCACACGTGACCATTTCATATTCAGATTGCATTCTTGCACCAACTAATTTTTAGCCAAAAAAATCATCTAGGGTCTATTTATTGTTTACAAACTATTGATGAGGTTAACATTTTGAATTATTTATAAATGTAGTTGCCAAAGTCACTTGGTGACCTTAGGGTTCTTGAAAGGTTAACTTGTCATGGTGAACTTTGGTTGTGTATATTGCCCAATAGCTAGCATTGGACCCTATATTTGTCAATGTAGAATCCTCAAAGATACAATCCAATTATTTTGGGTCTTTAGTTCATAAATTGATTGATTCCCAAACATTCTCATTGGTTTCTTCAAAATCTTTTGAACTCCCTCCATCGAAAAGATACTATAAACTCCAATTTTTAGTAGTATGACTTCAAAATTCCACTATTTTTATCTTGGCTTCAAACTACCATTTTGTGCTAGCTTCTATTCACCATTTTCATCCGAACTTCACTCCACTATTTTAGTCTTGGCTTCATTCTACCACTTTTTATGGACTTCATTCCATCATTCTAATCATTGTGTGCCAAAGGCACTCCATGGTTGCATAATAGACCCTATATATGTCAATATAGAAACCCCCAACGGTCACTCCAAAAATTGGCTAAACCAAGTCCGACTTCAATGTCATCTCTCAAATAAATTTTATTGTCAAATAGAATATATTATAAAGATTTTGGAGATTTTGAAGATTGCATATACTATAGAGATTGTAACAAATTTAGGATAATTAATCTAGGAAGACTTAATAATTATTTTAAAAGCTTATTATACCCTAACTTATAAATAATTGGAGAGCGAATGAAAGAAAGTTTTTTTTGTATAAATCACAATAAGAGACACTTAGCTAAGGTTCTTGATAAAGTCTAGGGTTCAAAGTCTATTTCAAGGTTTCAATGAAACAATCATTCTAATTCGACATCGATGTTGTTGCTGCTAAGAAGTTAAAGAATCTATTCAAAAAATCGTGCAGGTAAGTCAACTTCATTTGCACAATGTGTTTATAATTATAATTGAAATGCAAATTAATTATTTTGATGCATGATTTTGCATTCAAAAAAATATATACAAAAAACATATACAAAAAATCTACACACGAGAAAATTAAACAAATCTAGAAAATTGAAACTAATACAAAAATTAGAATTGAAATTTGGTAGATGCACAATAAATTACAGTGTCTTTTACTTGATTTTGATTGATTTTGCAGTTTCAATTTTCAATTTAATCATTAATGAATGTCAAAATATCAAAATATTGTTTGCAAAAAAACTATATTGCAATAAAATGGTAAATTTATTATGTATGCAATAAGCAATATAATTAATATGGAATTTATAAAAAATCACAAATTCATTATGAAATACTCATATTGAGGAATTTCCAAAAAACTTAAAAGCCAATAATGAAAGAAACAAAATTTTATTGAAAAAGCAGGAAATGCTAAGGCTCGATATGAAAATGATGTTGAGTTCAAGTRACAAGAGCAATGCTCAAAATCAAAGAAGAATGCCCATTTCAAATAATACAAACTTCATACAAGACTTTGAAAGAAGAAATACAAAAATAACAACAACAACAAATCTTTTGGCTAATGCACATTCCACTAAAGTGGCTAAGAATGTCAAACCAAATAGGAAAAAAGAAAATGATCATAACAAAGATTTAAAAATTGAAACACAACTTTTGAGAACTTACAATGGTATGAAAAATATCTAATGTAGGAAGTGATTGATACCTTAATATTGTCAAATGAAATCATAAGATTTTAAACTTCCAATGCTAGTTTTCATTGTTTTGATTACATTGTAATTCACGCTCATAATTAAATTTTATTGATTGAGTTGTTAATCAATAAATATAGATAAAAAAAAATCACATCTCCTCAAAATTAKTAAACATTGGTTTAAACCCTCAATAWCGTTGAACTATAGTTTGATTTTATAATCAATATAAAACCTTATTCAATTTTGTAGGTTGTAAGATCAGAAATCAAAGTAATCTYAAAATTGAAGCTAATTTGATGTCAAGAAAGAGAAAAAATTGTGATAAAAGTTTTACTTCAAACCTTGACAAAATCATTGAGGCATCTTGCAAAAAATCGCGTTTTCAAGAAAAATTAGCAACATCTAGTGAATTGTTGTTAAATTCAACAACAAAACAACGCATTAGAAAAGTCGCTATACAAACCTCACAAGAAAAGAGGAAATCAAAAATTGATAAAACATTCCATGCTCAAGCTACACTTGCTGYTGCCATTGGCTTCCCAAAAGAATCTTTAACTGAAGAAGAAATTGAGGCAAGGGTAGTAAAAGTTATTGGAAGTTCAGAGCAAGAAAATTACATCATTGTTCGAAACCACATACTTGCAAAGTGGAGAAAAAATGTTTTTGATTATCTTCTACAAGACGTTGTTATGGAATCAGTTCTACCCCAATACAAGAGTTTKGTTGAACCTGCTTATAAATTTCTTCATATACACGGTTATATCAACTTTGGTGTAGCTCCTTGTATCAAAGCTATAAAGCCTTTAGAAATCAATAAACCTTCGGTAATTGTAATAGGAGCTGGATTAGCAGGTCTAGGTGCAGCTAGGCAATTAAGGGCTTTTGGACACAAAGTTTTGGTATTGGAAGGGAGACAACGACCAGGAGGGCGTGTGTATACTAAAAAAATGGAAGGAGAAGGAATTATGGCATTTGCTGATTTGGGAGGAAGTGTCATAACTGGTATTGAAGGTAATCCCTTAGGAGTTTTGGCTAAACAATTACATTTGCCATTGCACAAAATTCGAGATAAATGTCCTTTGTATCAACCGAATGGGCATCCGGTCAAAGAAAGTGTTGATTTTAAAGTAGAAAAACAATTTAATGAATTGCTTGATAGTGCAAGCAAATGGCGTGAAGACATGGAGCAAACAACTGATAGCATCTCACTAGGTGCAACACTTGAAACTCTACGCCAATTGGAAAGAGTAGGAAAAAACAGAGAAGAACAAGAATTGTATAATTGGCATTTAGCAAATTTGGAGTATGCAAATGCAGGTCTTCTTACAAAGCTGTCTCTAGCATTTTGGGACCAAGATGATCCTTATGAAATGGGTGGTGATCATTGTTTTCTACCAGGTGGCAATGTAAAACTCATTAATGCATTAGCAGAAAACATTTCCATCCAATATGGTAAAAACGTTYRTACYATCAAGTTTGGAAGTGAAGGTGTGAAAGTTTTTGTAGGTGATGAATGTTATGAAGCAGATGTAGCCCTTTGCACAGTTCCTTTAGGAGTTTTAAAAAGAGGTATACTAAACTTTGAGCCAAAGTTGCCTCAAAGAAAGCTTGATGCAATAAAAAGGTTAGGATTTGGATTATTGAATAAGGTTGTTATGCTTTTCCCAACAATATTTTGGGATTCAAAACTTGACATGTTTGGACATTTAGAAGAAAATCAAAATAAGAGAGGTGAGCATTTTCTATTTTATAGTTATGCCATGGCATTCGAGGGACCAGTTTTAGTAGCATTGGTTGCAGGAGAAGCTGCCATTGAATTTGAAAAAACACCTCCATTACAAGCAGTGATGCGTGTAATGATTGTTCTTAGAGGTATGTATCTTTAATTTTTTTAAATTCATTTTTAAACTTTGATGATGGTTTTTCAATGAAAGAAATCTTAATTTTAACCTTGAAATACTAAATCTTTGATCCATAAAATATGAAAACTTTATCCTCTAAATTTATAATATTCGATTGTTTTCAATGTAAAGGTACTCTAAAATGAATATAAAANGCCATTGCACAAAATTCGAGATAAATGTCCTTTGTATCAACCGAATGGGCATCCGGTCAAAGAAAGTGTTGATTTTAAAGTAGAAAAACAATTTAATGAATTGCTTGATAGTGCAAGCAAATGGCGTGAAGACATGGAACAAACAACTGATAGCATCTCACTAGGTGCAACACTTGAAACTCTACGCCAATTGGAAAGAGTAGGAAAAAACAGAGAAGAACAAGAATTGTATAATTGGCATTTAGCAAATTTGGAGTATGCAAATGCAGGTCTTCTTACAAAGCTGTCTCTAGCATTTTGGGACCAAGATGATCCTTATGAAATGGGTGGTGATCATTGTTTTCTACCAGGTGGCAATGTAAAACTCATTAATGCATTAGCAGAAAACATTTCCATCCAATATGGTAAAAACGTTYRTACYATCAAGTTTGGAAGTGAAGGTGTGAAAGTTTTTGTAGGTGATGAATGTTATGAAGCAGATGTAGCCCTTTGCACAGTTCCTTTAGGAGTTTTAAAAAGAGGTATACTAAACTTTGAGCCAAAGTTGCCTCAAAGAAAGCTTGATGCAATAAAAAGGTTAGGATTTGGATTATTGAATAAGGTTGTTATGCTTTTCCCAACAATATTTTGGGATTCAAAACTTGACATGTTTGGACATTTAGAAGAAAATCAAAATAAGAGAGGTGAGCATTTTCTATTTTATAGTTATGCCATGGCATTCGAGGGACCAGTTTTAGTAGCATTGGTTGCAGGAGAAGCTGCCATTGAATTTGAAAAAACACCTCCATTACAAGCAGTGATGCGTGTAATGATTGTTCTTAGAGGTATGTATCTTTAATTTTTTTAAATTCATTTTTAAACTTTGATGATGGTTTTTCAATGAAAGAAATCTTAATTTTAACCTCAAAAATACTAAATCTTTGATCCAAAAAAAATATGAAAAACTTACCCTCTAAATTTATAATATTCGATTGTTTTCAATGTAAAGGTACTCTAAAATGAATATAAAATATAAATGTAAAAAATAATAATTGTAATCACCTAAACATAAAAATATTGGTCCTTAACCATTGTAGAATTGAATTCAAATCAATTTAAAGAACAATATATACATAAAATGAGAATTTAAACCATTAGATGTTTTTTCAGCCCCGGAAGAGCCTGTTTCGGGGCTGTTCCCTGAAACTGTTCACTGCACAGGGAACTAGCCACTGCTGGTCTGAAATTTTGAATTTCAAAAAAAAAAAAAAAAAAAAGTTTTTTTCCAGAAATCTTAGAAAGTATAAAGAAACTGAAAATTGATTTAAAAAATTATTTTTTTTTCAAAAAAATATTTTTTAAATAATTAATAAATAATTAAAAATATTAATTAATTAGTATTATCCGACGTGGCAGTCTCTGTGCCACGTCAGACTGCCTATGTGGCAGAGTTCCTAGAGTTCCCAATGTATTCCCACAGCCGGGAACTCGCAATCTTCTAGACGGGCCAAAAAACATCTAATGCATATGAACTTTTTTAAATGGAAACTTGCCAATAGGATTGAAAGTTCTTCCTAATATTATATTTGAAAATTGGATTTATCACCATGAATTGAGTTGATCAATTAAAATTATTAACTTGCAAATTTAGAAATTTTTGTAATTTTAATGTCTTGAAATGAAAAATATCTTTATTATATATATATATATATATTTAAATTATAGATTTTTATATTGATTAAATTTCATAAAAACAAAATCATCTGTATTTTTTTGTATTAATTAAAAATTTGAGAATAATATATAGAAAATCAAATTAGAAAAATATATAGCTTTTTTGCTATATTAAAAGTATTAATGATAGTTTTAAATCCTAAAACAAACTAGTAAAATGTATTACAATAATATCAACACATCAACTTAATTTATATAGACATTTGATTTAATTGATTTACATATGCATTGAATTTCACATTTTTTGAAATTTGTAGATTTTTTGGTTGAAAAGTTTATCAACTTCCAGATTTTTTATTTAATTTATCATGTGTCATTTATGAATTAATGCCATTTTTGTGAAAAGAACTTTGTGCAAAGAGAATCCAATTCAAACTTGCAAGTGAGTTGGCAACTACCAACTCTCCTCTATGCAAGGCCATTGAAGCCTTCAAGAGCTTGGCTAATGCTGGCTTTTTTTGCAATGCTTCAAAACCAAACTTACAAAGGATTCATGGCTGGTAGTTTTTGTGCAATTGGACTTCTAAAATAAAATAATTTAGTATTTACAATGGTAGCATATGCATAATTGCTATTGTAAATAATAAATGATTTTGTTTTTGAGGTTCAACTATAAATTTATAAGGGTATGGACGGTTGCCAAATCATTTACAAAATAGAAGGGCCTAAAATACTACAAAGACATTGGTAGTTGCCAACCCCTTTATACAAGACTTTTGCCCCATGTGTAMCTTTGATGAAAATGTTGATAGTTATAGGATCTAATTTAAATTATATCATTTTATTACCACAAAAAATTATAAAGTTTATTTATTATTTTGGATTTCTAAATACATAATTTTGAATGTATTTAKTTTTTAGAAATTTTCTAGAATACAAATAAATTYAATTTAACMTATTATAATGTATTAARATTATAATCTATATAGGCATATATGAACCTCGAGGTATTAAAGTTCCAAATCCAATTCAAACTGTGTGTACAAGATGGGGCAATGATTTCCTTAGTTATGGTTCATATTCAAATGTTGCGATAGAAGCATCAGGAGATGATTATGATATCATGGCAGAAAGTGTTGGAAATGGCCGACTATATTTCGCTGGAGAAGCTACTATTCGCAGGTTGCTGAATCATACTTTGTAAATGCTTGTATCATTATTTTGTTTCATTTCATCTTTTGAACATATTGAAATTAAAATTTATTCACTTCAAATATGTCTTCAAAGATTCATAAGTTTGGTATTTTGACTTTTTATGAACAATGTATTGTACAATCAATCATTTATAAAACAAAAACCTAATCTTTATAATTTTAAACTACATGTAAGAGAATTAAATATGAAATTTTTTAGATTTTGTCAAGGTTTCCAAAAGCAATGATGGATTTTTTATTTTATAAAATATGTGTTTAAACATTTTTGGACACTTGTAACTGTAGGATTTTGTTGTATGCTAGTTTGAAAAGGTGTCAAGGAAGATGTTAAAGAAATTTCAAAAATTATGCATGATAGTTTTATTAATGAACTCCAATACAAAAAAATTATTTTTCATTTCAATTACATGTTTATTATAAATAGATTTTATCTTATGGATTACTTATTTGCTTATATAGATACCCAGCAACTATGCATGGAGCTTATTTGAGTGGTCTTAGGGAAGCTTGTAATATTACAAGTGCAGTAGATGCAAAGAGTTTTTTTCCATCATATGAATCAAAGATTCAAAAAGATTTTCAATTATTTTCATCTGATTTAGAAGACATTTTTAGGGAACCTGATTTAGAATTTGGAAGTATCTCCATAATACTTGACCATAGAAATATTGATTTAAAGTCTATTGCATTATTGAGGCTTCAATATGGCATGCCAAAGAATAAAAGGGA
>VACF01000099.1:0-80386 GCA_006891605.1 Pleurozium schreberi
TAGGGCAGGTTCAGCAAATAGATTTTAAATAGTTTGTAGATGTGTAACAAGGAAAATTATGAAAAATGAAGTGGTGGTGGTGTTGAAAAGAAGGTACATCTATATTAATCATTTTTTTAGCAATTTTTCTATTAAAAAATTAAATATTTTGCAAGTATGAATCGATTTTATCCTTCACTTGTGGCATCTTTGTCATATGTCATATGTGGCATTTAAACTTCCCGTATACGGACACTTTCAATCATTTGGAGGAATGATCCATTTACAACAAGTCTTTGTCACCCACCTTTTTTATGTGTACATCGTTTCTCGAGTTGTAGCATTTCATTGACAATGACAAAGGTCTCTTCAATCATTTGGATGTAGGATTCGATTTGAGATCCGATTATGATTGTTCATGTCATCTGCATTTTGGGTACATGTTGTTCATAATGTTTGTCTTTTCCTATGACAAACATTTGTAAAATGATCTTTTTTGAATTTGTGTCCAATTAGCCAAAACAATCTTATCTTACAATTGTCTAAGTCTACATAGGTGGACTTTCAAGCATTTGGATGGAAAATCATTTAAGACTCTTCAAGTTCACCACCATTTGTGTATTTGTTTTTGTAGTGTTTATTGTTGTGTCTCTTATCAACARTGAGAAAGAAATAGGTCCTTAGTCCTTCAAATTGACATTTTTATATAAGATCCTTTTCTGTAACAATATTATTCCAATAATGACCTTGGTTCATTGGTTTTGTTGATATTAATACTTGCCAAAATATTTTTTGTATTGACAAAATATGAGGCACCACTATAAAAGCATCAAAAATGAAGCTACAACTCCTTTGGAATTTTGAAGCGTTAGAACTAAAGTGTCATCATTTTGAGACAACATAGCAAAAGTGTTGTAACTTGGAGCTACAATTGTTTAGAGCCATTTTGTGTTTTATTTCATCCACATTTTGACCTTGAATAGCTCTTACTTGATTGCTTTACACCAACCACTCTAGAATGTGAAAATAATAGGGTGGTGCTTTAGTCCACCAAGAAACACCACAAGTTATCAAGAGCCACTAGTGAGAGTTGAAAGATTTTTGAAAGCACAAATTCATTTACAATCCCTAAGTCCTTGCCTTTTTTAATGGCACCTCAATAAGTAGAGTTAATTCTTCTCTTTCCAACAAAACAAAATTGAAAAAGCCAAACATACTAAAGCCTTACAAACAATACCACATATTAATTAACTATATGTCTCTCACTTTCATGCCAATAATACAATTTATCCAAGATGACTGAATTTAAACGGCAAGAAAAGGCTACATCAATCTATAAGACTTAATCATACCACAGTCATGGGACCATCCCTCTAGGAACATGAAACCCAATATAGACCAAACTAACTACTATTAAAACAAAATAAAAATTACAATTTGTTAACATTTCAAAAAATTGGTCTTTGAATATTTGAAAATGTATTTATGAATTTTTGTTATAAATTTAAATAATTATAATTTATCATTAAAAAAATCCAAATGTAAAATTCTAAGATCATTATTAAAATAAATTAGCATATGAATTCAAAAACATTAGATGAAAAATGAGGCTTCTAGAGGGCTGTTCTAGGCATGTTTCCCTTGTTCTCAATGCAGTGATTGAAGAGCTAGCTGTTGTCAGAAACATAATTATTAAAAATAAAAAATAAAAAATATTTTTTTTGTTCTTGAAATGCATTGTATTAATTCCCTTATGCATTCAACAAAGCCCATTAATATCTTCTAGGAAACATCTTATTTGATGAACAATGATTCCAACTAAAAAATAAATGAGCTATTTAGAATTAAAATCTAATAATAAAGGATTGAAAGGGTTAACACTACACAATTCCATCTATTTACATGCACTTTGAAGATCTAAGCGAGCATGATTGTGAAGATATCTAATGGGTGAAGAAGCTGTTAGTAGCAACTTTATAGGCAACCTAAATGTAACTTAGACATAATACAATTGATTATAAAATGTGTGAAATGAGGGACTTTGATCCGGAATTTGAGAAAGACATAGGACAAAATTCTTTTTAGAAGCTTCCAAATTGGATCTGATGGAGT
The DNA here is from genome assembly GCA_006891605.1 of Pleurozium schreberi. Taxonomy (NCBI): domain Eukaryota; kingdom Viridiplantae; phylum Streptophyta; class Bryopsida; order Hypnales; family Hylocomiaceae; genus Pleurozium; species Pleurozium schreberi. The sequence continues at coordinate 2,092 of VACF01000099.1, forward strand.
TTCGATTAGTGTACCGTGTTTCTTTTTTCACTATTCTTAGTCAAGCCTTCCTTTTAATCCTTGAGCCGCCTGGCCAAGGTGAACTGACCCCTTTGTTGCCCCTGTCACAAAGTAAATGTAAAAATTGCTTGCTATTTTGTGCCGCATCAATTTTGTATTTCATCACCTTTTCTAGCTGATTTTGGACCTTTCATTGCAAATATGAATTTAGAACTTGCAGATTTTGTCGTACATGGTAGCTAAAAGAATTCCAATGTTTTTTCTAGGGGTAAAAAAGGGGCAATGAGGGGGTCAGTTCACCCTGGCTCTGAGCGCCCCAACGCCTCAGATCTGGCCTTCCAAAATTGAAAGATTGCCATATTCTTTTGTTATAATCTTTTCAACAATACAATCAAATCATTTGTCCATTTCTCCATAGCTCTGAGCTTGTCTCCTCTACCAAACAATATGATCTATATATGAATGTGGATCTCATTTTGGATGAAATTTTGATGGAATGAGTTTAGAAGGGTTTGGATTTGAGCAAGCATGCATTGGGTACTCAGGTGCCAACACCCGTAGTACAAATAGGGGAGAACTTTCCAATCAACTCTAATGAATGATTGAACAAGCTTTCAATTACATGCATTGTTCAAAATTGAGTTTTTTCTCCAAAAGATGTCCTAATAAATCTAGATTACAATAGAACCAACCATTACCAACCACTTAAGCATTTTGAGCATGATCTCAAGTAGTAAAAGGCAATGTAAATTTTCTACTTTGTGGAAAGATAGAAATCATGGAGATTGCAAATTTTTTGTAATTTTTTTGTCTTGAATTGACATCACTATGAGTTTTGGAAGTAAAAAATGGATCCCGATCCATCCCCAATACATAGTCTTTCGTAATTGCTCATTCAGAGACTATTTTGGCTCTCAAAACCAAGCATATGTGTCATGACAATGATGGTTAGAAGATGGTCGGAAACCAAGACCCCATGGTTAGAAACCAATCATAGTCTCTATTGAATTTCCTATGGTGGAGGGCTCAAGAACAATTCAGGCATTAAAATTGCCCACCTCCACAAATGTACGCTTTTTGTACATGTTTTTTTTTTTTTTCTTAAATCTTTTTAGGAATGTATAAACAATGTACATTTGAGGAGGTGGGCGGTTTTTGAGCCTTAACGATTTTGACTTCAAAAATTCATAACTAATTCCACAAAGTTCCAAAAAATATGAAACAACGTGGGTTAGATGCCAATTCCACTTGCCTTTCAAGGAAAGTTTACTGGAAAATATTTCAAGAAGTTTCTCCTCACCAAATTTCAGTCTCAGCACTTACATGGACGCTTTATGGACGTCCTACCTTAGTACCTATACAAGGGCCATGGGGGCCAGGTTGGTAACGGGTAGTTCTACCATATAAACAGAAACTCTCTGCACATGTTCAACAAACAGAAGAACATTGAAACCAGGGTAACACAGAGATTCCAAAGAGAGAGACAGAGGCCAGTACGGTACAGTACAGTACAATTCCGTACATAGAAATGGTAATTTAGCAGCAGAATACGAAGAATTAGCAAGAGCGTGACGCCAGGCCTTTAAGCACCCGCCGTCACAATTCCACTGTAGAGTTCTCTGTGCAGCTGAGGATACGCACTGCGCGTGTTAGCCTTCCTGGAAAGATGGCTCGCACCTCCCTCCAGCCAACGCAAACCTAAACCACCCTCACAGAGTCTCCACAAAACCTAAACCCTAAACTGCTCGCAAGTAAATAGTGCAAATAAATAGTGCAAATATATAGCACTCTAAATAGTGCAATTAGGTTGCCCCTCACTAATTTCTTGACCTTCCACACTATATAAATATTTATTGTTACTTTATAAGAATGCACTATTTTTGAATTAATTCTTGGTGTAGTTGGAACTCATGAACCTCCATGTGTACATATGAAAGTATTTGTAGAATCATTTGGTGAATTTGATGGCTTGTACATTAACTTTCTTGGGATAAGGCAACCTAATTGTAAGGTCAACCTAATTTCACTATTTAGTGTAGTGATCTTTTTTCTTGTTATTTGGTGGTAGCACGAGAGGCTTGGGGTGACCTGGCCACTCCAAGTTATCCCAGGGGTGCAAGTAAAATAAAGTAAAATACCCTATTTTGTGCTTTGATCAATATACCTTGTTCACCTCTCCTAGCTCATTAGGGGCCTCGAATTGCAAATAAGAATTCAAAATTTGCAAATTCTATCATGTGTGGAAATTTAAAAAATTCAGGGTTTTCTCGAGTAGCTGAGCGAGGGGCCAGTTCACCCTGGCCCAGGAGAGACAAGCATTCTAGAATGCAAGGAGGTAAACAAATCTATTTAGTCAATTATGTTCAATCATCCATTCACGAATATTATCTAAAATTAGTCTATTCATGGATGCACTTATTATATATACATGAATACTTGCACCCATGAATATATCATCTAAAATTAATATTGGACTCCATCCAAAATGTGGCAAACTTTCACATTCCTCACAGATGCTTTGGGTGGCTCCATCCACTAACTTTTATTAATTTTGTTCTTTCTTTTTTCTTTCTGATGTAAGGTAAGAGGTCCTAAAATGGAGTAGGTTCTAAAACCAATCAAGCTCTCAAGGTACATTTCGCACTCTCCAATGTACAAGCAGTCTACATTTCAGAAGGTGGTCGGTTTTAGAGCCCATTGAAATGCACTTTTCTGCAACTTCAAAAATTCATAACCAATTCCACAAAGTTCCAAAAAATATGAAACGACTTAGGTTAGGTGTCAATTCCACTTGTTTTTTTAAGAAAAATTTACTGAAAATTATTATTTCAAGCAGTTTCAGCTTGCCAAAATTCAGCTTCAGCCTTTAGATGGGCGCTTTATGGACCTCCTACCTTAAAGGTCGCCACTGAAGTGAGSACGGATGTGTGCCCTCACTGTGACTGAGTGCATTATTGGGGGCTTGCCGTGCCGGTGCTTGCCTTGTGGTCTTTGGAACTTATTATAATTACTCTCCTGGCTCTTATGGGGGTTTGGGCTTTGACCCTCCSTCCCTCCCTCCCTTGGTGTGGTGGCTGCACGTTGAGCGGCCTCGGGGTCTTTACAGGCGTTGAATGGGGTACACTGGAGCGGTTTTGCTTGCATAACTGGGAATGACAACTTCATTGTGACATAGAACCTGCCCTATAAATGAACAAGACCGTTCATGGCCATGGTTTACAAACAAAACATGCTCGATTCCAAAATTGATTGCTTGAATTGTAAATAAATAGGTTGGAGTGAACCGAATCCCTAAATTGCCCCTGCTTTTACCTGTAATGAAAATACTATAATTTTTTATTTTCCACCCATGATAAAAAAATTTGAAATTCTTCAATTCATATTTGCAATTCAAAGTCTCCAAGTTGGCTTGGAAAGATGTAGAAGACAAAATAATCAAGCCCAAAATAGGGGGGTCATTTTTGACATGTTTTTATTCATAGTCAATGCAAACAAGGACATAACTTGACATCCATGGAAACTATAAATTTGCATCAATCAAAATGGTATTACAAACTTCTAGTGTTCGAAAAATATTCAAAAACAACCTTTTGTTTACAACCCTACATCACAAATGTTGTTGTTTTTATAAATTATCACATTAAACTATGAATATTAAAAGAAACAATTCTCCCCAAATGTAAGTTTTCTTGTTAGTCAAATTCAAAATTTGGTACGCTTAATTGAGATCATTGTCATTGTGTAAAAACATAACAATAATTGTACATGACAAAAAATTTAGTACTAATTAAATTCTACATTAGAATTAATTGTGAAAGGTCATTCCCAATTATAACAACAATGTTAGAGGAATTTTTATTAACTAAGAACAATACAAAAGAAGCACAACACCAAATTTCACMAAACCCTAGTTTTGGGTGCTTCAAGAAGTTTTGCCCTATATTTTTTTCAAACTCTCGCTCTTGATCCCGCATTGCATACATTTTGTTATTAAACTCTATTATGCAAAATTCTTTGAACTGAATGGCACAAATACCGATGGGCATTTTGTAACTTATCTTTATGTCTCCTCATTGTACAATTAACTAGGTATAAGGTAGTCTCCTCTTAAAGCACCCATTCTCTGAAAGCGATCATGTTACAAAGATACATTTGTCTTTCTTCAATGTATGAGCACTGCACATTTCAAGAGGTGATTGCTTTTAGTGACCACTGCATTACAACTTCAAAAATTTGTAATTAATTCTTTGATGGTCAGAAAAATATGAAACGACTTGGGTTAGATGCCAATTCCTTTTTTCTTCCCATGAAAATTTACTGAAAATTGTTTCAAGGAGTTCAGMTTCCCTGAAAAAGCAATCAGCTCTTAAATGGTTGCTTTATGAGCAGTCTACCTTAGTATACGACCGGGTTGAAATGACCTCCTTGCTCGGTCACCCCRTGTCATTCCAGAAGTGCAAGTTACACCCCTTCTACCTTGTAATTTGGGGCTTGTGGTAGCAAATATGAATTCAAAATTTGCAAATTTATCATGTGTGGAAAACAAGAATGGTGTAACACTGAGGCTYTGTCATAGGTTAATTCATTCACTAGTTGGACCTCACATCTACACTCCAACCCTAACCTTGTTGTGCAGTGTGAATGCGGTTATAGATAGGATTTGAAAACTTAGCTTTGAAAACTAGAGTCGATGCTATAGTCTCTATTCTTTGAACAAAGCCAATAAATATTTTTAGGGTTTTCCCGACTAGTTGAGCGAGGCCCCTATATTGTGTGCACTTTAACCTTTGCAGGATGAGGCAGACATTTTGCATCCTTTGGATGACAAAAAAACTCATCTGGTGAGTGGACACTCGCCAATTTTCATCTGTTCTTTTTGTGAAAGTGACCACACATATAACAATCATCATTGGAAGTCAAATTTAGTGTCTTTAATTTCTTCTATATTTTTAGGTAGCCCTAATTCTATGAAGATAGTAAAGATTTTCTCATAAAAGTGTTTTATGCCACGCTACCCTTCTCGCAATTTTTGAATGGGTAGCATCATGTATTGGTTTGTACAATTTTTCCAAAACTAAACATGCATGTGACCAATGTTTTTCCCCTTGGTCAAACACTACATATTACACCCCGCCTTTCCCCGCGGTGATAGGTCCGTCCTTTAAGGGTTGACCAAGTATACCGTGTCAAGCTGCACACCGGCAACGAGCAGGATCAGATTCTTAACCCCTAAGCGCTCAAACAACCATTTTTTGGTCGCTGCTCGACTTCGGGCAGAATTTTCGGGCAGAAAAAAACTTTTTTTTGAATATTTTTTTTTTCCTTGAAAATATTGGGTTTTCTTTCAATATTTATATTCAAAATTAAGATCACTACGGAAAAAAAAAATCATAAGTGAAATAGCACAATGTGTTTAGAATTTTCTAGTCTTGAAAAATTTACTATTTGAGCAAAGAATTGAAATTTTTATGACCAGATCTTATGCATTTTTGACAATTCAACAGAAACCACTATTTTGACCAATCAAAAATAAATTCAAGTATTAAAAATAGAAATTGTATTTTTGGTGAATTTTTGAAGTTATATCTTCAAAATTCATTTGAAGAGAATCTGAAAACAATTTTATAATTTTGACCCTACTAATATCTTCTACTTTTTGTGCTTCACATAAACTTCTTTGATGCAAACTTCAAAAATGTTATAGAATTTATATTTTATAACACATTTGTGTTTTGTCCAAATCCCTTGGACTTTTAGGGGTTAATATAGTTCAATATAATACGGAGTAATAACACGAAGAGGCTTCCGTCCGGTGGTCATTCACCTGTGCCCCGCTATAATTAACTTATTATTATTAGTTCCGACTACTAATTCTTCTTCACCAATCAGCACCGCCAGATGGTGGAATTGTGGAAAGCCCATGAGAATTGTGCGTCGTGTAAGTTATTGCGGGGAAGGAATCTGTCACTAATAATATATCGAGTGTCGGTCCCGGTGGGGGTTGGTAGATCTGGGGGCAAAAATACCGGGATGGCCGGACCCACGGGACCCACGGCAGGGCCCACGGCAGCCAACTGGATCGGTCCCGGTTCAGGTTCAGGTCCCGGTGTTGGGGGGGAGTTCGGTACAGTGGTACCTTACCTGCGTTAAGGGAATCGGGGGAGCTTCATCGGCTACACTAACACTTAAAGGACGGACCGGTGGCCGTGGAAATCATGTATTTTTATACCGTGTGCCATCATCTACTTTGAAAAGTCAAATATACTCATTGGAAGTCAAAGTACTAGAAAAGATCTTCCCTTTCCACTCCTCATACCGCGGATGAAAAATTGTCATTTTGTCTTATACTATTTGGTTCTCTGTCATCGAAAAGACACAAAATGTCCGCCGCAACGTTCAAGGGTTAAATAGTGAAATTGGGTTGCCCTTACAATTAGGTTGCCCTTACAATTAGGTTGCCTCACCCCCAAGAAATTTACACCAAAGGTCTACACACATTCATGCAAATTTGTGCACATGGACGTTCATGAGTTTATAACTAAGGTAGGAGCACCCAATAGCGTCCGTGCACCTTATGGCCCCAATTTCTACACATGATAGTCATTTTAGATGATAAATGTACATAGACTGTAGACAACTTATTTTTTTGACCTAAATGATAAGCTATCAACAGGCTATGTACATTTATGTTCTAGAATCAATACCTGGCATAGAAATTGACGATGTTGGGTGCACGGACGCCATTGGGTGCTCCTACCTTACACCAACTTAGTGCTCCTATTATTCAAAAGTAGTACATTCTTGTACAATAACAATAAATATTTATGTTTCTATTGCCATTTGAACTTCATGCATGTAACTATGTTCTATTATAATTGTACATTCATGGTAAACTTTTCAGATTTTTTAAGCTAATTTTTGTGTTTGATATATATTTCTCTCACTTTCTCTTGAAAAACTCACAAGAATTTTAAAYAATATTAAAAAAAATCTATTTTTTTTTATCATAGACATATGAATTTAGTCTCTTTTTTTCTTTTAAATCATTTAGTTCTGGTTGCAAAATGGTCCATACACAATCAYACATTGAAATTTTTTAAGGTTAAGTATACGAGCACAATCTTTGGCCTTTAAAAGTTAAATTGTTTATGTTGCATTCATTTCGAAAAGTTATTTTGGGTGCACATACCTTAGTTTGTGTTGAGCAAAGCATTGGATAAAGCATAAGGAATAGAATGGGTCATCCATTCATCTTCCTAGAGGGAAGCCACAAAGTCATCCATTCCATCTTAGTTTAAATGTTCAAACCTCACATGAAAGTTATAGATGTGCAATAAGGTAGAATAACCTAATGCTGTCAATCACCCAATTTCGACATCTATTGAACCCTCCCATTTGCATGAATCACCCACCCATTACATCTTGACAATGCATTTGGCAAGGAGACGGGTACACATCATTGAGTGGTTTAGCATGAGTCTACCCACACTTTATCAATTCAATTCCAACAAATTAAACTTCAAAAATCACTAAAATTTCATTTCTTGTCAGAATGTCTTGATTCTACTTGGAAAACATGTGAGAAACATGTGAGAAAGATGTGAGAAAGATGTGAAAAATATGTGGAAAACATGTGAGTTGAGCAAATAGCTTCTTTAAGGTACTTACATTGAATAAAGGTTTTAAAGGGATCAAACAATTAAAGGGATTTATTGTTGAAAAATGTAGATGTTTGAAAACAATATTCAACCCTTGAACATTTGAGTAACTATTGATGTACAACAAAGGTAGATATTTATATGTTGTGAAATGTCAATTAATTAGTACGGTCCCCTTAATACCCCTATTCAATGTACATAACAAATTCGCCGCTTGGTAATAGCAGGCATGTTTACTTTGCTCTACTTTGTCAACAATACCGATGACAACTCGATTGCAAGAAACTTGGCATTTAGAATGGATGTGTATATTACAATATAACTTTTAATAATCCTTACCCTATGAACTAATAAAACTTTTGACAGTCATGTGTCATAACAATCCAAGACTAGTTCACATACAAATAACATGAAAGCAAATAACCCTCAATAAATCCAATAATCTCTGTGTAATAATCTGTCAAACCGGTCCCGCCGTCTCGGCCCCTGACTTATTACATTGAATAGAAGATTTAAAGGAACCTATACTAATTATCCGACATTTCACACTATATAAATATCTACCTTTGTTGTACATCAATATTCATTGAAGTGTCCGGAGGTTGTACATCATGTTTCAAACATCTACACTAAATAGAGTTTTAAGGGGACCAAACAATTAATGGGACTTATTGTAGAAAACAGTAGATGTTTGAAACATGATGTGCAACTACCACACACTTCAGTAACTATTGACGTACATTAAAGGTAGATGTTTGTGTAGTGTGAATTGTGAATTAATTAGTATGGGTCTCCTTAATACCCATATTTAGTGTACAATTTTCCATGATAAGTTCCTTTAATTTTTTGGTCCTTTTAATACCCCTATTTAGTATAGAAGTTTTATTGTATTTACAAACAATAAAGTGACAAAGTACAATACAATACAATCCTTACATGGTTTTAGAGCTAGTTGCCATTAGACAATCAGACCTCTGAGTTTTGGACCTCTAGCCCCCCTCCATTACAAGGTCCTTCATTTCTAGAGGTTCGGCCAACCCTCCAGCCTTCGGTTTGTATAAAACGGAAACACAAAATGCAAAGGAATTTTACAGGTTAGCAACTTGTATCAAAAAATATTACGCTTTGCACTTGCTCTACAAGTCCAGAGGGGTATTGCTAACATCCATACCTTTAGTTAGGTTGTTTGTTTGTTTGTTTCATTATAGCAAGATCTCCTCGACCATGTGTCCCACGGTCGCACTCTTGGTACCATCAAAAAGCTCTTAGCAAGGTGGGGTGCACTTGCTTTGTTGTGGCATTCACTGCAAAAGTTATGGATTTTGAGTTTTGTTTTGTTTTGAAAAATAAGAAAAATACTTGCACATTTACTTTGGTTGTGGCAACGGCACATGGCACACGGCACACTAGTAAGACTGAAAGGTAAGGGAACGGTTGTACCCATTCCGAGGGCTTTTGGTTGCACTACCGTGACCAATACACGGCCAACCTAACATTCTGYTGTACTGTACTGTATAGTACTGAACATGGTGGAGAATTCAAATTCGAGCATCAGGCTACGGTAATGCTGATCTGTTGATTCAGCCGAAKGAGCAGCGCCAACAAAGAGATGCTTCATGAAAATAAGTCTTGAACTACATTTCAAGGATACAGATAAACGGAAAGGAGGTACCAAAAGTGACCAGAGTTCATGAAAACATGGTCTCATTCATTTGACATTATAGTAATGTCACAGCTGCTTCAATTGCACCAAGGCACTGTAATTCTGCACTGGTCCATTTTGATGAAAACCAGAGAAAATAACCMGCGTAAATTCGGTTTGCACAGGAAAAGTGGATGAGAAATGAGGTATGCACATCGAAGAACGTCGAAATGGAAGAATGATGAGCCCTGCAGGTTCCTAAAATTGAGCAGAGCGTTGCTGTACACGTGCTTTTTCACTGTCRATAATTGAACAAAGGCGAGAGACCGTGCGCTCAAGCTGGCCATCTGCATTTACAACCACATAGTCAAATTCCGTTATGTGCTTCACCTCCTCTCGTGCTGTTGTCACTCTGACCAATAGATTCTCGATGCTTTCGGTTCTCCGTTCCACAAGTCGCTCAACCAAGGCAAGTTCGCTCTCGGCCACCATRAAAATGAAGACTGCCTCTTGCCCAAGAAGCTTTCGAACTGTTGCAGCCCCTTGAATGTCAACTCGCAGTACTACATCATGACCTGCGCTCATGTACTCCCTCACCTGGCAACGCAAAGTGTTACAGTGATTATTATGGCCAAAAGACGTGCAAAAGATCAGCAATCGAAGGTCGACCGACTGCTGATAATCGACTCAGAGGGACGCCTTCAAGGTAACGGAGCAGAAACAACTTGTTGGACGTACCTGCTTCTTGGGAACCCCCTTATAGTCGCCATATACCAAAGCATGCTCAATAAGCTCGTTTCGGGCAATCAAGTCAAGRAACTCGGGCTTGCTCACAAAATAATAGTCCACCCCGTCTACTTCACCTGGCCTTTTTTGCCGTGTGGTTGCGGTGACCACAAAGTGAATCTCACTTCGAATCTCTTGCAACCTCTGCACAGTATAATCATAATCAGCCAAATTTCCAAGATCTAATGATCAGGCCAGTCAAAGTACCAGCTAAAGGTGAGCAGCAAGGACAATTCAAGAGAAAATCTCCACGGAAAATATAAGAATTCCAAGCGAGATGACAAAACACTTAACAACTTYGATAAACTGATCAGATTCACGAGCATAAACTACAGGAATAGCGGAAAGTGCATCAGTAAKTCTGTTACCTTGATGACTGCGTCCTTGCCAACGCCACTGGGGCCACTAATAACTATCACAAGGGGCTTCGAAGGAGGAGCTTGGGATTGGGTGTCCAACGGCGATCCTAATGCTTGTTCCAACTCCTTTAAAACCTGAACCTGATATAATGAAATGTGAGTACACATCGAATACATTGAAAATTGATGCAACCCTCACATTTAMTAACCGCTAGTRAGGARWAAMTTAGYATCCCAGCCCAACTATGTGAGCAACAAGGACAACCCTAATAATTGGCCTCGTAAATGTCCATTAAATTGTAGGATAGAGAAGGCTAACCTTAGAAGACGAAATAGTTGCATTCATCGCATCAGCAGACGACGAAGCATAAGATCTAGTGTGAGTTCTGSTCGCCAACCAATCCAAAATCTCTRTACTTCGGCCAGAGGTTTCAGCACACAAGGTACTTGCACTGCTCGAATTTGATGCAGAGCAGGCTTGCAGAGAGAGCGATCGGACGCGGGAGCGAGCAAAAGACGCTTGAACTGCATCAAGAGAATCTGGAAGACTGCGCCGTCGGTGTACCCCTAATTTAAGCCCTATAAGTGCTCCTCGGAGAAAGGGCAAGACTGTCGTTAAACCTGTCATTGACAACATGTGAATTTCTCCACCTACAAAAGAAGAAGACGAAACGATTCTAGTACTTGTGGAACCGTTGAAGCCACATCAAATTTGGCGACAGCCAGAAGCTCCCCAATGTAAAGCGCAGTGGGATGTCCCGACAGTCTGCGTAATAACAGAATATTGAAAAACCTTAGGACATCAACTTAAACCCTAGTGCAGAATTTGATTCTTCTAATATTTATATTTCAGAAGAAAAGCAGCAGGAAAAATTCTTCAGAAATCCAACCAAATTTTTAAAAAGAAMAGAAAAAAAGAATTAAAAATATACATAAAACCAAATTCAAATAAACTAAAATAATTCAAAATTCAAATTGACAAGAAAACACTACGAATCTACACGAAGAGCTCGACTGRTAGTAATAAGATGAGTCAGTAGCAGTACTTCTTCCTCAAGCAAAATATAACGAAATAGAAGMAACCCCAAAAATTSGTTAAAACCCTAAGTCGCATACCTACAGAATGCAGAATTCCACGACCAAAGACCRAAAATCCTCACGAAAACTGAAGGCTCACCATAAATTGAACGCACAACTACCGTTACTCACTCAAACACAACTGCCCAAAAATTTCTGCGCAAAACTCTTGCAACGCGTACTCAACAATACGCAACAACCGAATCCAATTCAAATGGCGCAGACCAACCTTCAAAGGAAATCAAAATCGCCCATAATTGTGTGCAATTCCTGCCTCAGGAGAAAGATCTCACGCGCTCCTCGAAAACTCATGCGCTAAACTGGAAGTACACGCCCAAAATGCACACAACATGATGAAAACTCTGCACGTAAGGATCAGCAAACCTGCGCGGAGACACCAGCACTGTAAATGAGTGAAAGTCTCACTGCGGCCCCGTCGCTGAGTGACCTTGAAAGGGGATTGGCCTACAGAAGGTCCCGCGAGATGTTGGCCGCCCGATTTTGTCAAGCAACACCGTCGATTCATATGGGGGAACTTGCCACGTTCCCCACGTCCCCCTTGGTTAATGTGGTCCATTTAACCCTTGGTTAATGTGGTCCGGTTATTTTTTCTGGCACCATGGAGCCATAATCCAGTGTCGTGGCACAGTGACAGTGGTTTAAATTTGGAGGGACCATCCTCCATTTACTGCATGTATAGTGCTACAATGCAAAAAAAAAACTCCCAGATGTTCTTTTGTCCTTTGGACAATAAAAACCTCATCTAGTGAGTGAGTGGATACTTGCCAATTTTCATACATTCTTTTTGTAAAAGTAGCCCTAATTCTATAAAGATAGTAAAGGTTTTCACATGAAAGTGTTTTGTGCCATAGAGCCCTTCTCGCAATTTTTGAATGGGTAGCATTAGGTATTGGTTTGTACAATTTTTCCAAAGCTAAACATGTGCGTGAACAATGTTTATTCCCCTCAGTCAAGCACTACATATTGCATCCCGCCTATCCCCGTAGTGATAGGTCTGTTCTTTAAGGCTTAACCCCTAAGCGCTCAAACAACCATTTTTTGGTCGTTGCCCGAATTTGGGCAGAATTTTCGGGCAAACAAAAACTTTTTTTTGAATTTTTTTTTTTCTTGAAAATATTGGGTTATCTTTCAGTATTCAAAACTAAGATCGCTACGGGCAGAAAAAAATCATAAGAGAAATAGCACAATGTGTTTAGAATTTTCTAGTGTTGAAAAATTGACTATTTGAGGAACTAATTCATATTTTTATGACCAGATCTTATGCAGTTTTTTACAATTGAATAGAAACCACAATTTTGACCAATAAAAAAACATTCAAGTGTTCAGGATAGAAATTGTATTTTCGGTGAATTTTTGAAGTTATATCTTCAAAATTCATTTGAAGAGAATCTGAAAATAATTTTATAATTTTGAACATACGGATATCTTCTACTTTTTGTGCTTCACATAAGTTTCTTCGGTGCAAACTTCAAAACATGTATAGAACTTATATTTTATAACACATTTGTGTTTTGTCCAAACCCCTTGGGCTTTTAGGGGTTAAGGATCACCTCATATCCTTTCTACATGGATGATTTCAAGGAGGCGGGTGCTTCTAAGAGCATCCCCACAACTGACGCATAATTGAGACGCAAAATTGAGTGTTTGGAGTGCTCTTTACATGTGGCCAATCTGTGTGGAGGATGATTTTCCCATTGCAAAATGGTGAATGAACATGGTCAAGAAGGATAGGCACACCAACCAAAAAATTCAGATTGTCAGGTTGAATTTATTTTTATTTAAAATTGATTTACCAACGCAACAAATTTTAATTATTTGAGAACTTATTTTCAATTTTTGAAATGAGTTCTCAAATTACTTGAGTTTTCCAATGTAGGAAAGCTCATTATATCCACATGGGGTGGTGGAAGGAGTCCCAACCCATGTGGGATATATACATTTGAACTAGTTGGAGCTCAATACATAAGTAGAAAAAACAATCAACATAAATCAATTCTAAATTCCTCACTCAATTGGCCAACCTCAATGCGAGGCAAAGGTGTGACTACTTGAGCTCTATAGTTGATATCTAGGGAGCTTATTTGAGCTCCATGACCAAAATACTTGTATTCACAATAAATGGACCACGTGTAAGAAGAAAAAAATGGCTACCCCAAGTACATTTAGCCCCTAAGTTTACCAAAGTCCATGCTCCAAATGATGAACAAAGTACTTTGATGTAACTTTTCATCCAAATAACTTTTCATTCAATGAAAGCAATACTTGAATATTTAAAAAAACAATTGTCTATTATAACCAATTTGATGACATTAAGATAAATAATATATTTGTACAAATATTAAAGAAAAAATATGTAGAAAGTGAGTCAAAACCAATGTTGTTTGGGTATGATTCAAGTAGATTAGTCGCTGTAGAAGTGTCAGGTACGAATATGTATACAAGTATTCGGGCATGGAGGTATCAAATTTTTTTATRCTAACATTGATACCCACCTTGATATTTACACAAATTTCATTGCAACTACCAAGCTGGTATCTCTTGCATACCTTAGAATGTTTTATAAAGATCTAAAGAACTTTGAAGAATTTATGTGAGTTATATTGTAGTACTTACAATGTGTAAGTTTTGCCCAATTTGTAAGCACTACATGCGTTAACTAGGTATTCATTGACACCCCTTGGAACCAATTTCTTTATCTTTAGCAAACGAGAAATCTTTCCAAAATTCCAAAATCAATAATCATTGAACATCACGGCAAAATTGCTCCTTTTTTTATTGGAGATTCTATTACAAATTGAAAAAGACCACAAATATATGTACATGAACAATCTGGTACATAATTCATGTTCCAAAAACTCACAAACTATCTCATTATTCAACACAATTCTAACTACATCAACTACTTTTGGCAGTGGCCCACTCCAAAAAGAAAGATAAAATAAATCCTTAAAGTTCTTTATGTGGGGTAAGTGCTTGAAGCGTGTGGCTTCACCGGAACAAGCCTCCACCATTTGGTCTACACGCTCATGGTGAAAGCTTATTCGGCGAAGACACTTGCTTCAAGCACTTATTGTACACTTTCAAGACCATGACTCACCATGCATGAATTTTTTTATTTATTTTTTCAATACAAGTACTTGATGGTATTAACCCGTAAAGGACCAAACTGCGTTTTTTTGGCAACATAGCAATTTTGGGCAGCTTACTACGGTTGGAGTTTTTATTATTTTTCTTTGAAATTTTTATACAACATGTGTCCAAGGAGCAGCTTTAAGGCCCAATAGTTTTCATAAAATTTGACAACATTGTTAAAAAGTTATTGCATGATATGTGATTTTCTTTGAACTTTGGGCAGCTTGGGCAGCCTGGGCAGCTCCAAAAACTTCTTTGAAAATCACTTTTTGAAAAAATAAAAAATTGAAATTGGTTCTTTACAATTATATATAAGTGGAAAGCTTTAAATCATTCCATTTGGATTAATGAGCTAAAAGTTATGAGGAGTTTTAGTTTGTCGGTAGGTATGGTTTTTAGAAACTCCAAATTGGAAGAAGTTACTGAGCATGAAGAACATGAGGATGTTTTTTTTTTATGATGTGGATTACTGCTTTGGAGTGTGAGGGCTTGTCATCATTCATATGTAAGGTAGCCTACTCTAAAAGTGATCATGCTACAGAGGTACATTTTTCTTTTTTCAATATATCAGCAATGTACATTTCAAGAGGTGGTCGCTTTTAGTAACCACTGCATTACAACTTCAAAAATTTGTAACTAATTCCTCGAAGGTCTAAAAAATATGAAAAAACTTGGATTAGATGCATTTGAAAATTTTAATAATTCCAAAAACTCACATATGAAAATTATAGAAAAAAGCTCATCAAAATTTTATTTCATTAGTTTAGGAGGTGTACCCTCTACATTAAAATAAAAAGCAAAGTTGTAGTCATGTTATAAATAATACTATGATGTGAACCTCAACCTTGCTCTTCAAATTTGTTCTTCCCCTCCTTGCCCAATGATGCTAGATAAGGTCATTTCTAAGGTTAAAGAATCCGGATTCATCCTTCACTTGCCTTGAACCTTGACAATACTCAACAAATGTTAAACCAAGTTTTGCAAATGGGGCATCACTCCTTTCATAATCAATAGGAGGAAGTCCTTCATCCCTTTCATTTTCAATAATCATATTATGTAGGATGATACATGTCATCACTATATCCTCAATTACAGCTAACTTCCATTGCCTATTTGATTGTTGTATAATATCCCATTCTTTTTTGTAAAATGCCAAAACTACGTTCAATATCTTTCCTAGAAAGCCTCTTGCATTTTTGCAAAATGTGCTTTCTTCTGTTCCTCTGCTCCATGGAGGGTTTGTACAAAAATCACCCATGGTGGATAGATTGAATCCGTTAGCAAATAATATCCTCTATAAGAATTACCATTCATCTCAAATTGTAGATCATGGGCTCGATTTTTGAGGAAATTTATGCAAGACAAGGCTGCTATCTAAAACATTTATGTCATTGTTGGTTCCAGACATACCAAAAAAAGCATGCCAAATCCACAATGACTGATCACGTATAGCTTCTAATATGATTGAATAATTACCATCTTTGTCAATGAATTGCCCATGCCAAGCCGTGGGACAATTCTTCCATCTCACCCAAGTAGTTTCATATTTTTTGAAGCTTTGTGGAATTAGTTGTAAAATTTTGAAGTTGAAGTGGCATAGGGCTCTAAAATGGAGCACCTCCTACAATGTACATAGTTTGTACATTGCTGAAGGTTATGACAAAAGAACATGTACAAATTGTACACATTTAAGAAGGTGCTCCATTTTAGAGCTTGCTCAATTTTAGAACCTCCTACCTCAATTATTAAATTATTCCCACATACACTTATTTTCAGTTTATTGTAATTATAATTGTTATGTTTAACGTGTACCTAAGGGTATGTTCTCACTTGGCCTTTGCAAGCAACAATAGTAAAAAGGTAATGCAGTCAAAGAGCTACGACTATTGGTGTGCTGATCACGATCAGTAGGTGGTCCCACATGCGTTACGATCGGCGTGAGTAGATTGTGTATGAATTACTCAACTGTTCACATATGGCGTGCTTGGTAAAGCTCTGGAAGTGGTGTTAGCGATTTAACAGGCGACGTACTTTAGGGTGTTCACACAAGATGGGAGGTTCATAAGGGGAAGTAGATTGCGCTCTCACAACGACGACTTTGCACTATGAATTAGGCCTCGACCGTGGGTGGCTGCGTTATGTTCCACAAAGGTATGCTGCACTGCCTATAGTTTGTATTGCAGACAAAGCTTTTCATTCCGGTCCCTGTGCGTTGATGTACAAGAAGTGCATCCACGGAAACAATTTTAGGGTTATAGTGCTTGGCTCAGTGCTCCTCCAGTGAGCATGCACAGCATAAACAAATGCTATACGTCAAAATCAATTTGAAATTCCTAGGCTACTGCAAGTCGTCTCTTGAACGCAGTGATGTTCATTTCTTTTCGTCGAACTCCTAGATTTCAGATTCCAAGATTTAGGTCTTCGCATTGCACACACGGAGGCTTCAACGTGCAGAGTGTGCGTGGTCACCGTTAAGTTCGCCGCTATCTACTTCATTTAATCGGTGACGCACAAATCTTCTCCATATGGAAGCACACTTCATGTAGAGGCTTTGTTTCCATAGGTGTATGAGTGTTGCTTGTTCCACAAAAGCCTTGAATTGTGTCCTACTAAAATCTAAGCTAACGTTTCAGCTTGTTTGCTTGCTGCACACAAGCCTTGAATTTCTGCAGTGTCTGTGAGTGTTGTTGCACACAAGCCTTCAGTAATTTCAGAGCTTTTTACGAGGTAAGGACGCCATATTAACTTAATCGCCCTCTGAGGGCTCAATTAGGTAAGACCAATCCCAGACTACTGAAATCTACATTTGGTCAAGAAATTGCTGCTACTTAAATAGCATAGCTTAATTCTTCACTCAAACTAAAGACTTTTGAAGAGCTGAAGTCAGCACCGCTCTTTCCGTTTGCCAACAGCGCATCCATGTAGGCTTGGATTTTGCAAAACAACGCTGGTGTGAACTCCCACTTTCTGACTGCTTTAACACCGCCCTCTACTACCCTGCTTAGCGCCAGGTGAGAACGTACCATAAGACAGTAAGGCACAATAATTAGTAAGCTAATTAGTAAATCCAGCACATTAATCAGTAAGCTAATTAGAAAATCCAGCACGTTAATTAGTACCTTCATTCTAGGTTTTCATCCAATAAACTCAACAATAACTAATAAGCCATCGGCTCACCTGCAATGGTGCATATCAATGATGCATAATAAACTGGAGGAAGCCCCCTTGACCATTTCGGTTACTGCTCCCTGTTGGCAGTTGAGGTGAAGAACAATAATTTTTCCGCACTTTATTAGTAAGTTTGTGCCACTTTATGGGGGAAAACAGGATACAGGTTACCATTTCCCAGTTTCCTATCCCCCATCTGGTTTAGGGAATTGGAAACCCCTCTCCCCAAATTTTACAAATAGATCATACTGGTGGGAGGGGGTCTTCCCTATCTGGATGAATTTCATCCGGATAGGGATAGGGAACTCCCCTGGTGGGGATGCTCTAAGGTAGGTAACCCAAAGGTGCCACTAAACTAAAACCGCCATCTTCACACTGTACATCTACAGATTCAGTTATGTACCTATGTGGAAGAAACACTTTTAGAATCAAACTTTGACCCTTCATAACTTTTGCATATTGTATCCAAATGTTGCATTCTTTGGTGTGTTGGTCACTTGCCAACAAGGCAATATGAAAATCTGACTAGCCTTATAATAGTAACTAGGCACAATACCAATTTGTGGCGCTTTGAGGAGGCCTACCTTATATACGTCAAGCGCTGCACGATGTGCATGGAGTTGTGGGAGTTGCCAACAAATTTGCTGAGGGTGAAAGATGTCACCTCCATRCCTCCTGGGGAATTAACCCTTAAACAATGCTACGAGGCCATTTTGTGGTAAATGAAGGAGAGAGCTTCAATCTTCCTATGTAGGACACATCAGTCTAAGTGCAACTATGCATCCTCGAAATTTTGTGTGAAAAAGGCAAGATCTCATATGGTACTTTGACTTCCAAAGCTTACTTTTTTGAAACCAATGATTATTACGGTATCAGAATTCATGATTTTCACGGAGACCCACCCATTGTTTAAGGGTTAAAGTTGAGAAACGTGGATAATGGGTTTCTTCATGTTTTGAGATTGGTGACTCGTCTTCATGGTTTCTAAAGAGGCTTATCTTTTTGGTTTAGAAGATTGAGAGAACAATGATGGGTTCCTATCACTTTTGTCTCTTCTAAGTTGATTGGCTCTCCAATTCCAACATTGAGCATTTTGCTTCTATTACTATTGGTATTTTGAAATCTACTGTTTTAAATTAGTCTACAAAGTCAATATAACTTCAAGTATGTTCACACTTGGTGTTAGGAGAGGTGTTAGCAAAGTGAATCTAGTTCAAAAATGTACCTAAATTCATTGTGAAAACCCCTTGCTAACGCCACTAATGTCACATGCAAACATACCTTTAGAGTTTTTGGAAAGTCTTATGTACATTTGTAGTCTTAGACGTAGGTTTAGGGTGAACCGAAATTTGTGTAAAATACGTCAATGGCTTAGAATTTGTTCTAGGTTATGTGATTCTCATGTCAACTTGGATAGGAGCTTGAACAAAATGTACAACAAAATTGAGAGAAGCTTCTTACTTGTAGAATTGAGGCCCAGCGATACCAGGTCATTTTTTTTTCCGGCTTTTTGGTGCCAGATTGCACTCAAAAAAATAGTTTGGCTAAAAAACTGCCAAAAAAATGTCAAAAAAATTGGATGAAATCACCAAACAACTTTATATTTTAAAAAAATCTTAGATGAAATCGCTAGATTGTGGATGAAAACCATAGTATGCATCCAATATGTGGATGAATGTTCTAATTTGGAGCCCCACTATAACATTTAGTGTGGCCAATGTGGCACTTTGTAAAAAAAGAAAAAAAAAGCCCTGAGTGATACCCAATTGTAGGTTTCAAACAATCTTGAAAGAATTATGGCGGGTTTGGAAGGTCGGGTCATTGTTTGACAAAGGAAAGACCTAATATAAGTTATCAAGGTTTTATATTTTTAATAATGATATTGTGATGATTATTCAACACGGATAGCATGACTAGTAGACATGCAATGGATAAAAATATCCTTCATTTGTAAAAGTGCATTTTGTAACATACACTCATAGAATGAATCAATGTATTATCTTTTCAGGAACATCACCAAAATCTCTCATAATGTGTATATCATGAATTTGAGAATGTGCACAATTACAAACACAAAATTACAACACCAATAGTTTTGAATCATTTCCCCAAACTATCCAAGTCCTTATAATTTTTGTAGAAAACTTTAAATAAAACATGCTAGATTTTGGCAAAGATTTCATTGTATTTGTTGACAACTATAACATGAAAAGCATCCCTTCTCATATTACAAAATATATATTCTATGCTCACATTGTCTTGATTTAGGTGAATTTCTCTTATAGAAACAATTACTATAAGGCAAAATCAATAAGTACCTTATCATTGTCATTGAATTTTAACATTCTAACAAAAAAAACTAGAACTTTATTTTGCTACGTACAACTATCCATGATTGTATTATACGTTGCAGTGACACATGCCATTCATAAGATAGGTTCCCAAATGCGTCACTAACCCAAAACTATCATCATCACTGTGTGTACATCTCCAAAATCGATATGTACCCATGTAGAAGAAACAATTTCGGAAGATGCACCTAAAAAGCCTTGTCYGTTAACAATTTTTGCATCCAAATGTTGCGTTCTTTGGTGCGTTGAAAACTCCTTTCACTTGCCAACAAGAAAATATTAAAATTTGATCAGTCTATTAATAGTAACTAGGCACAATAGCAAAAAGTGTCGGTTCGAGAATGCCCACCTTACAATAAATCTTCAATCTTCAATTCAGAACTCCAAATTTTCCATTCTAACTTTTTAGCAAATCAATAACGAGCCTTTTGGCGCCTCGTTCTCTCTAAAGCCCCGCTCCATAGGGTCCTGGCCTATAATCTACATATTTTTGGAATGGAACATCTTCGAAACAGGGATGATATGAAGCCTGAATGCAGCGTATGCGTAGATGACAAGGGGAGGAAGTTAGGGTATGGCGACGAAGGGGTTTCAGGCTATGGAGCTTGCTCATCAAGCCTTGCAAGTTGGCAGCCCGGTGGAGCTCGACGTTGGACGCTGCGTTCCTGCTCCTTCATTGCCTCGATTTCGAGCGTCTTTGCAATTGCCGGTATGCATTTTGTTTAAGAATTCTTTTCCCGGCGACAATCTCTGAGTTTGACGATGTGTCCGATGTAACTCTATCTTTTTTTTGACGATGAGTCTGATGTAATTGGATTCGAAGCGGAAATTTGTCAGGCGATGGCTTGGGGCATAGCATCTGAGTGTACCATGGCGACATTGGGAGAAGAAAGTTGTTTCTGGCAATGGTTTCATGGGCGATAGGTTTTCTGGTATGGCAATTGCGAAAATAGCGACTGGAGATTTTGTTGGGGTGCATTGACGAGGGTTTAGTTCCGTGTTTGATTACAGTCTTCTGCGATGACGAGTGACTTATGACTTGTTTGATAACCCAATTCTGCAAGGGATAGACACCTGCATATCTTTTTGGCTTAGGTGCACATCTTTTTGGTTTATTCGATATGTTTGAGTGCTCAGAAAGCTTTTTAGGACGCGGTATGTTCGTGTTGCTTAGGATGGCGCAGTATCTCCTAAAAGTTGGTACTGACCGCCATAGCCAGGGAGTGCCTTGAGTTTCTTCCTCACGGAGCCTCTGCCCCGCTTCTCCAACCGTTGGCTTCTTCCTTGTGGTGGTGTATTTGGTTTGGATGATCGGAATTTAGGAGCGGATTSACGGGATGCGACTGACTCTGGAGATTGTGTGATTCAGATGATTGTTGGTGAGTGGTTTGTTTTTTGTTACGGTGAGGGCGATGGCGGTGGTGATGCTGTTGAGGGTGATGAGACGGCTTAGTTAGGGCTCGTGTTTTCAGGTTTCGRAAAGGGTGCCTTGGAGAGGTCGCTTTGGCGGTGTCCCGGCAGAGGCGAGTGGTGTGACTGCATTGGTTGTAACCCTACTGGCGTGGGAGCTTGCGGTTTAGGCTTTCTTTTTAGAAATTATTCGCGGTGTCGATTTTTGGCGATCGAGTRAGGGGTTCCGTCGTGCAGGTCGTGCGTGCCCGGGCTATTGCKATKACACTGCTGAAATTGTTTTAAAACGACTAGTTGATTGATTTTCTTTTGATYGAATTCGCCCAGGGCTTAGCTTGGGGAGGAGAGGGAGTTGACGGTTGCCTTAGTCAATGAGCGAGGTCGAGTGCGTGTACGAAGCTGTCTCTRCTTCCCTACAATTAGTGTTGGSTACCGAAGGTGTCTTACTGGCGAGAGAAGGCGTGGGCATATGGGGGATTTCGGCACCGTGAATTCCTGGTTCCTTCTCTTCTGCAGGCTTTAGAGTTTGACACAATTCTGGAAGGGGAGGCGTCAGCATAGAAAAGAGAAAATKCAGTGACTGCTTTTACCCTGGAGTATGCGATTCGACTTTTGAAGCATCGTGAGGTTCGACTTTTGAAGGCTGAAATCCGGGACTGCACTTCGACCTTAGAGTAGTAAAAAATTTCATTCCCGGTGAATTACAGTCTTCGATTCCATTTTGGTTTCCTATTTTTTTCCCACTGCGATCTACTCTGCTGGCTACACCTTTCGCCGTATTTGAAGGAYGCCACTATTGCAACTTCAGAAGCWCTTGAGTAATTTGCAMCTAWATTATGGGATTATTGTGTGACGTTTATGCCGCCAGAGGTATTGGATTAGCTCCACGTTTTGACTAGCACTCAGAAGAACTCCCCCGTAGRCTGAGCAAGTTCGTTCTGCTCTATTGCAGGTTTGTATTCCCGTCTGCTCATCACGGATGGTGTCAAAGTTTGACTCAGTGAATCGGGAAGCAAGGCGTTGTCCTATTTTGCAATGTTCTAATTTCGTTTGTCACTCCGTGGAGCGTTTTTGGAGATGAAAGTGTCCAATTGAGCTGTGAGGCCGAGGCCGAGGCCGGTTCATGCTGTGATTGCCAGGGTGAGCTAATTCATGCATTTTGGATGCAACTCGCGGAAGTTCTATGAACCGCTAGGAACCCAGAATTAATATCCCGTGTCTAAGGGACACAAATGCTAAGTTGAAAGATATGACGAGGAATGTATCGAAGCGTCGAAGGCGGGAAAATTCAGTTCAATATTCTTCAGACTCCACTCATGATTCTCTCCCGGGCGGAAATGAATATTACCTCAAAGCAAAGGGGAAAAGGAAAGTTAGAGATGATGCTGATCATGGTGAGCAAGAGGAGAATAAAGAAGTGGAGCCCTCCTCTATTAACCAGGAGAAAGTTGTACAAGTGTGTGGTATCTGCTTGACAGAGGAGGAGGTTGAAAGAGGGAAGCTTGATTGTTGCGATCACTATTTTTGTTTTGAATGTATTATGGAATGGTCAAAAGTGGAGTCGCGGTGCCCAACCTGTAAGCAAAGATTCGTGACAGTCGTAAGGCCCCCAGTGCCTGGTGTACCTCGCAGCCGACCACGCACTTTTCGCATTCCTCATAGGAATCAGGTACTCGGACCTTACTATTGTTCTTCAGCGTACTCAGATTTTGTTTTTTACTTGCCATTCAGAKGTTAATATTACTACCGTCAACAATATGTTCCCACTATTTTTTCAATTTTTAGTGGGAGGTTTGTACAGCTTCTGATGCCGATCAATCTATTTGGGTCACAGCTGCTTGGTGCATCTTTTTTCGGTGTGGATTTGCAAAATTCAGCCATCTGTCACCTTTTTTTCCATTATACTATTTATTTTTATATTAGTGTCCTTCAAAATGGTCACTAATGCCTCGGTTAATTTCAATGGCAGGTTTACGAGCCGTCAGAAGAAGAAATTCGCTTATTTACAGATCCTTATCTACATGTGGTCTGTGCTGAGTGCCAAGAAGCTGGAGATGAACGGCTTCTTCTTTTRTGTGATGGATGTGATGCAGCAGCACACACYTATTGTGTTGGCCTTGGCCGGTCTGTTCCTCTTGGAGACTGGTTCTGCGAGATGTGTTCTATTCAGGTTCATGGGTTCAACAGTGA
The DNA here is from genome assembly GCA_006891605.1 of Pleurozium schreberi. Taxonomy (NCBI): domain Eukaryota; kingdom Viridiplantae; phylum Streptophyta; class Bryopsida; order Hypnales; family Hylocomiaceae; genus Pleurozium; species Pleurozium schreberi. The sequence continues at coordinate 25,886 of VACF01000099.1, forward strand.
TGGGCAAGAACATGATGACGAATACAACGAAGAACAAGAGGCCGAAATTAACACCGGTACACGGATTTCCATGCTCGTAGCTGATGTGACACGGATTCAGCAAATGATTACCCCACGGCGAGTGGCAGCCCCACGTCTGAATCGTGCTGGTGGCAGGTAGAATCCAATTTGTTTTAGTGTTTTCTTGGGCTTTTTGTTCTACGTTACTGTCGTTTGGTCTAACGTTATGAAGTGAAATTTTGTTTTAGCTTATAATTACTTTTCAAACTCTAATCTTATGGTAGATTTTTATGGTCAAGAGTTTCACCGACGTTCATGAACGAAATTATCCGTCTTGGTCAAGTCCATCAATTGTGCTTCGTCATGAATCCAGATTTCATTACAAATGCGTCGAATTGCAGATGGCTCTTAGATAGTCGAATTCTAGTCCTCTGTCTTTGATATTGTCGCTAGCATATCAAACAAGGTGGCCGGTTATTGTAGCATAAATGTTTGTTACATGTATTTTGACGACATTTGGGTTAACAGGCACACTCGACTCCACCCAGCCCCTACAATGTCTCAGGAAGCGCAGGCTCTGGTATCTTCAAATCCAGAAGCGAGTCATTCAAGTTCAATTAGCAGTGATGTGGAATCCACCCCAGGAGCAGCCCGCACCTTGTCGTCGCAGCGTTTGATACGACAACGGGTCAACGATATCCGCAATAATTGGGACCAATTACGAAGAGGAGAGCTGCAGTTTGACTCCATTTCGCATTCTCCTCCAAGGACACGGGCATCTCAAGCTGCGCAAAGTCAAGCCAACGGCAGACCGTTGTCAAATTTGTCAAATGCAGTTCCTGAAGTTGCGCCGAGGGATGACATTTCTCAGGCTTGGTCCATGATGGATCAAGCTCGTGCTTTGAGAGGAGATAGGGTAGTTCCAGGTCCTGCACCGAGAACTAGGGCTGGCGGAAACAGGGATACGTCTCGTGGAAGGGTACCTACAAGCGCGGGAGGGATTACTGTCCTTCCCCCAAGGTTCACTCAAAATCAAGAGCAGAATGTTAGGACAGAGAGTGCKAGAAATGGCAATCAAATGGTTGGAAATAGATCCAGAGTTCCCAGGGATCAATCTCAAGAGCAAACTTTGAGAAGAGCGAATGTCAGAGAGGTCAATGATTTGGCAGGAAGTAGATTAAGAAGTCATAGGGATGCAGCTGAAGAACAGAGTGAAAGGAGAGAGGGAAGTCACTTGATCGAAACTAGATCAAGAGATCAGAGAGACCAAAGTCAAGAACGGGAAACCACTTGAGTTAATGCCAATTCCTTTTTTCTTCCTATGAAAATTTACTTCAAAAATTTGTATCTAATTCCTTGAAGGTCCGAAAAACATGAAATGACTTGGGTTAATGCCAATTCCTTTTTTCTTCCTATGAAAATTTACTGAAAACTGTTTGAAGGAGTTTAGCTTCCTCGAAAATGCAATCAGCTCTTAAATGGTGGCTTTAAGAGCAGTCTACCTTACCTATGAACTAAGTCTCTTAAATGTTGGCTTTAAGAGCAGTCTACCTTACCTATGAACTAAGTCTGTATACCTACGAACTAAGTCTGTACATTAGCTGCAACATCTTTACGAATACTTTGGGTGTACAAAATGAAAATTTTCTTGACATTTAAAAATGTTTTGGATATTTCCTTCATTGAGATAATTAATGTATTTGCACAAAGATATAAGCAAATATTCAAAAAGATGAAGTGGGTATTAAAGAGGAAGTTCATTTGGCAACTATAAAGCGTAACATGCTAGACTAAACTAATATGATAATTTTGGTATTAACCCTTAAAAGGACGGACCTATCACCGCGGGAAAAGGTGGGGTGTAATATGTAGTGTTTGACTGAGGGGAAAAACATTGTTCACACACATGTTTAGCTTTGGAAAAATTTTACAAACCAATACCTAATGCTACCCATTCAAAAATTGCAAGAAGAGCATCATGGCACAAAACACTTTCATGTGAAAATCTTTACTATCTTCATAGAATTAGGCCTACCTAAAAATATGGAAGCAATTAAAGACACTAAATTTGACTTCCCATGATGATTGAGATGTGTGTGGTCACTTTCACAAAAGAACAGATGAAAATTAGCAAGTGTCCACTCACCAGAAGGATTAGGGTACTTATTATCATGTTACACAATTGAAAATTGATCCGATTTGACCCTTGAAGGACAGACCTTCGTAACTGGAAATCTTTCATTTTGATTTTCGGGGAATCATTAGTTTAATATAATAAAAATCATATTCATTGGAAGTCAAAGTACTGTAGATGTTTTCACAAATCTCCCAATGCTTTTATAAATCTCCCGATGTCTTACATAGATTTCTTGATGTTTTGCATTATCTCCTGATAACCATTTTTTTTCTCCCAATGACCATTATTAATTTTGGACTTTCAAAAGTCCAAAAGTAATTAAATGCGGCATAGTTGCACTTTGGTCCAAAATAGATTGATTCTTTGTCTTGCATCACTCAAAACATCCGCCTAGAAGGGTCTGCATTAGATTCTCCTAGTATTCAAAGCTCTTGGTTGATGAATATCAAGAGGGAATTGTACACTATGTATATTAGCTAGCTAGTAAGCTTGTATATGTGTCTAGGATGTTCTGAATTTTATATTTACGAAAGTACTTGCTATCAAAAAGTTAACTCAAAGACTTTACTATTTTTGTTTGTACTCATGATATCATGTTTGTTTGTATAGATGTGTGTAATAAGGGCTTTAAAAGCCTCTTGGATTGGACGGTCAATATGAAGTATAAGTCACAAATCATATTGAGAAGTAGGTGATGTGAGACAACCTATTCAAGTCATCTACTACTCCACCCTTGAATGAAGTCCGCAATGGAATGAGCACCTTTACAAAGTTCAACTATTGTTACAAGTATAAGCTTTACCATTATGAATATGGTATAACCACCCATTCGCGACCAAGGACCCATACCCAACATGTAGGGTGCTACCATTTTCAACCAAAGCTTAGAACAAATTTCCAACCAAAGCTTGGATGTGGTTTTTACTCCTTTTCAAACTTGGGCCTAATAAGTTCATGACACATGTCCCAAAGTAGTAAGTGGGAGTTCTTGAATGATTGGAATTGGAAGACTCTCTACACTTGGTTCGGATTCCAACCAACTCTTGGCTTGCAAAATTCATAGAAATTTGAATTTAAGGAAAAAAAATGAAAAATTTACAATCCACATGATTTCTATCTTCCTGCATGGCAAAATAGTTACATTGCCTTGTAGTGCTCTAGAACATGTGCCGAATTGCTTAATCCTTAGACCATGAGCTGGTGATTGTGGAAATCATTGGTTAACCCCTAAAGTTCCTTGACTATGTTCTCACCAAAAATGCTTCAAAACTGCCATTTCTAATACAAGTATCAAATTTTTGAAAAATATCATTTTTTGACACATGTAACCGTAAGATCTTGTAGTACTCTAGTTTGAGAATATGTGGAAAAAATTTCAGAAATTTCCACCATGTAGATTGCAAGATATTAGCAAATATGCAAATCTCCAGTCACACGTACCTGCCCAAAAAACTTATGTTGCCAAAAAACGCATGTTGGTCCTTTAGGGGTTAAAAAACATCCAAAAGCATGCATTGAAAGTCAAACTACTGTAGAAGATTTTTTCTTCCCCACCCCTAATTCCGAAGATGAATAGTTATACTTTTATTCTATATAGAAAGATGCTCTTTCATTCATCGACTAGAAAATGGCATTGCCATTGTTTACTGATTAAGTGGTCAACTACGGGTGGTTCAACCATAGCACCAACTATATCCAAGACTAGTCTTAACCCTTGATCGTCAAGGCGGACGTTTTGTGTCCAATGAATGACAAAGAATCAATTTGTATAGGACACAAGTACAACTATTCATCCTTGGAATTTTGTGTGGAAAGGGAAGATCTTCTAGAGTACCTTGACTTGCAATGAGTACTTTTGAATTATTTTAAAATAGTGATTCCTATGGTATCAAAAAGGATGATTTCCACTGTAATCAATCCATGCTTCAAGGGTTAACCCTAAAAGCCCAAGGCCTTTTTGGGTTCAATATCATCATTGCTTTTGAAGTGCTATAGATCTAAGTGTCATTGAGGTATAGATATCTCAATTGTACAATCTTGTAGTGTACATGTTTTAGATGAGGTCATTCAAATTTGGAGTCATTTGGCCACATAGATTCCAATATTATAATGTTTTAGTGTTGGAAAAGGATAATTAAATTTTCCTAGAACTACATTTGGAGGTGAAATTTGATTTCTAAACCTACTCAAACGAAAAAACTTCAAATTAAAAAGTGCTTCAAAACCAACATAAAAACACATTGATGGAAGAAAATATCATTGACTTGATTCAGAAATGTCTTCAAAATGGATTTGAAATGTCAAAAATAGTTGCAAAAAACACATCAATGGTTGAACCTCCTACTAAAATGATTCTCAACTATTCATAACCTCTTGCATTGATATGAAATTTTGGCCACACAAACAAGACTAGAATATGCAACTTTTCCAGAAGCAATTATTGGAAATGGATAGTATTGAAGAAGAAACAAGCCGCCAAAGTTCACTAGCTGTAATCCAAAGATGTCTGAATTTTGTACTTCGAATTGCTCCCAAACACTGAAAACAACTTGGATTGACATGCAAATTTTACCATGATAACCCAACAAATTTTATTGAAAACAAACCTTGGATGAAGGAGATACAAGCTCCCCAAGTTGCAGCCATCAAATGCAGTTTTATGAACTCAAATTGAACCTGTGAACCTTAATTGGATTCCAAGTAATCTATACATCTTGCATTGATCAGAATATTTTACCACAAACTAGAAGCAGAAGCATGGATCTTCCAGCAAGTTTTATAGAATTTAGACATTGGATGCAAATTAAAGCTACAGCACTTTGAAYTGGACTTAAACTGGGAGGACACTTTTAGTCCACTTGGGCGTTTAAGGGTTAGGGTTAAACTCTCCTCGACRTCTTYTCCGCAAGGCCTCCAACTCCATAGCCGCACCTGGCTTCAATGCCCCACGTTCCATTTCTAATTCATTTCTGTTTTCTCATGCTCCCTAAGATTATCAAGGATCCATGTCATGTTGTGCTCAATTCTTGTGATCAATTACCATCCTTGGCCGGAAGTTTAGCACGTATGTATTCTTGATTAAATTCAAGCTGCCAAAAAATTAAACTGACCAATTTTCGCAATAAAATTGAATCCTACTACTCAATACTTAATCGCGTACCCAATAGACCAAATCCATGACCATTTCGACTTGACATGTACATCTGAACTCCAGGACATAGGCCCCTCCTTACAGGGATATACTAAAAGCATACAGAATCACATATACAAAAGGAATAATTTGGTCAAAGCACAGTTCTTCTAAGATTCATGGATATACAAATCTCTGAAGTACCTTACCTGCGGGGGACATGGAATGTAAAAAGGCACATCATTATATTTACAATATGGAATTCCTCTGTTGGAATCCCCAAAAGTCAAACATCGGTTATAACCCGCAACCTATATCCACACCCATTTGATCATCCATGAAAATAAGCACTACTRAATTAGTACGCCAATAGCGGCCTTTGCATTCGTGTTTCTCATCCCAAACTACGTAGGTRATGCTACAYAGCRACCCTGTGGGAGGATAAACTTGCAGCGTACAAGTCTTCGCCTCTTACAAAGACAACCCTTAGAACGTACTCTACACGCCAAAAAAGTCCAAGCCGGAGTCGGAGTCCGTGTCATCGTCATCTGTAACCATCATGTACTCATCCAGAGACGATTCATTAGCATTGGCATAAAGATCAAGTGAATCATCGGAATAAGGATCTGATGCACACCCCTCACCGATCGTGACAGTTCCAGCAGCAATGYTCAACTTCTGCCAATTCTTAGTGGCCATGTTGAACAAACAAAACCTYCCCGCCGAACCATTTACGAAGTCCCATGAATACACAAGCATGAAATCTCCACAAAAACTGGCCTGCATGATAATGTCCCGATCTTTGGTGTAGAGACCACCCAGAAAGCCTTTGGTGGATCGAAGCCACGAGCACAAACCTTTGGGCATGAAGTCGTATACTTTCCACTTGTGCAGCGTTTCGTCGACCAGCTCCCACACCTGAAGTGACCAGATCTTCTTTCTGCGTCCATATTCAAAATCACAGATCACGTCGAAAACGCGACTATTCCATGCTCCCAACGTATCGAGGCAGTAGTGCTGTGGCAGATTGGAAGCCCAATTACCGGGACTGAAAAGAGAGCTCCACCTGGCTTTTTCGAAATCGTACACGAAAATATCCCGACTGTGTTCTGTAGTGATATAAACTCGTCCATTGCAGTCGGCACACCCGGTGCTCGCCCGCAGAGGGCCACCCGTTTCAGACTTCGGTACTCGACATGGCTTCGTCTGCCACACCCCGGATTCGTACACTTGGGTGTCGAAATCCTGGCTACCACGAACAACCTTGAACGAGCTGAAAGGACCTTGTTTCTCAGATACGATCATCCCAAGAATCATCTTTTCGTAAATGCTTGGCGGAGTGGGAGGCGGATCCAGGCGCTGGTACGTCTTGGATTGCCAGTGAAATGCACTAGCATAGTTACCCCATGACATGTCGTGGGCAGAATAAACCACGCCTTCGCTCGCAACAACCTCAAAGGTATGATTATGAGTCCAACACGACCTCCAATCCCAAGACCGGGACAAGGCGTTGTAAATGAGGATTCCRTCGAGTCGGCCATCCTCACCTTTCGTGAACAAGCTGAAAAATGGTTTGTGTATCGGCTCCTTGAGACCCAAACGCTTGCACGCAATAACGTACCAGTCTTTGCAGACTGTGCGAAGGTTGAAGAACTCTTCAAAGGGGAGCTTGGAATACACGTTTTCCGCCAAGTCGATGTGGTGCTGCAAGGTCCCCCAGAGATTCTCGTCAAGACCGGTCGATTTGCTTGAGCAGCCACGGTTACTCTTAGATTTTTTTTTCGTTTTTGCTGATCTCGTTTTCATGATGTTGTTCTCTGTTAGAAAAATAAAACCTGTGTCTGCAAGAAAGTCAGAGATTAATCCTGAAAGGACGTGGCCTATCACCAAGGTAATCAGCCAAAAATTATCACATTCTAGGATGATTAGATACAACCTGCGATTCTACAGTTTCCCTGAAAGTCAGTAATCGAATACTTTTAGTCCTCAGCGTCGTTATGGGTTATACGTAATGTGAGACTTCTTCGGTTACCCCTTCCAAAGTCTCGCTGGCGAAACGTAAGTTACATAGAAATTGCAGGCCTCCATTGATCGACAAAAAGAATCTGGTTCAGCAACACTCTACTAGTAATAGACTAACGAAGACAGTGAACGTCTGAGTGAAGGAGCGAGCGTCTCAGTGCATGCACGTTAAAAAAAACAAGGGCATGGTGTACCTTCAAGCCGGATGTTACAAAAAACCCGCTGCTTCAAAAGAAGCTACAGCCCCTTCCGTACAAGTCCCTAAAACCATTCAAGATGTACTCAGTACCTATTCAGCTCTCCAGTAAAAAAGTGCATTTACCACCGGGAAATTGAGAGCACACAATCTCAATCCCGCATCTCGCACATTTGCATGCATTCTCCTCTTCGACCGTCGTTTACAGGAAACCTACAACGACCTAAAAAATAAACCTGTCTCTAATTACCTAATCACTACACGAAGGGGCTGCCCTATTATCATAACAGTCATTTAATCAAACCAAAAAGGTAAGACACACTCAGAACACTTCAAATGCCCTCAATACAAACTCCGCACACAGATTAAGCTTAACAAGAAGGTCCAATTTCTCATAAAAAACGACCTATCCTACTTTGTCCCCTCCTGCACAACGACGTCTTCTAAGAAAGAACGCCATCGCCCATCTCAACCACAACCCTGCAARCATCTRACATTCGAATTCGAAATCCAAGCCCTCTCCTCGCGTCTAAACACTCTGTTCCATAAAACTTGAACGCATCCACAGACAAATCAAGAAGCGTAAGCTACACTCTTCCGTTTCCGCGATCAAGTCTAGGCAATATCCAGAGACTACGAACTTTTCCACACCTAACTTAGAGTTAAAGAACACTTCCAAAACAGCAAAACGGGAGAAATAGCAAATGCAACGGCACAGTACCTGCATTCTGGAGGTGACCGAACGCGCAAATTCCGACATGAAATCGAAAGAGCAAAGTTACAGATTACTCCGAATTAGGATCCTAAGATGAAGAGAACAATGCAGCAGGCGAAGCAGAGTGAAGGAATGGCTCTCGTGAGTGCGCAAGAAGCGAAGAGCTCGAGAATTGTGTTGCGACCATGGCTGTTGCCGCACTTGGTGTAAGTCTTCCTCCACATTAAATGTTTTGACGGCTTCCGATTTGGTACAGTCGGCATTTGCTTGCAAGTGGCATACCCTCGTCCGTCGTCACGTACTAGTCCTCCACTACGTTCGGGAAGAACCGGCGGCTACTTAAAGGACGACACGGATGTTTTTGAGTCCTTTGGATGACAAAAACTAACTGTAGTGGATGCAGGAAAGGTATTTTTCATCCGTTTTGGGGGAAAATGTGAAAGTAGAGATGTGCTTGGATGTGGTAAGCACAGAATAGAGTCATTGGATGTATTGTCATTTTTAGGTGCTGCAAATTGTCACACAAGGCCTCGGAAATTCATGCCCACGCAAATAGGTTCTTTTATGCCTATCATCAAATTTTTAGGTGCCATAGCGAATTTTCAGGTGTTGCACCCATATTTAGGTGCTACACGGTTTAACTTCCCACTGTCTCACACACAACGATCTGCAATCCACAGCCTGCCTTTTTCCCACGGTAATAGGTCCATCCTTCAAGGATTAAGTTACATGACAAAATTGGGAAAAAAACTAGAAAAATCTATAAAATTTTCTATTTTGTGTAAAAAATAGACAAAATAACCAGATTGCATATTTGGAAAACTTATCAAACTTGGGAATTGAAGGATAATAGGGTAGGAGCACCCAATGGCATCAGTTTCTACAAATGGTAGTCATTTTAGAACTTAAATGTAAGTAGACCATAGATAGCTTATTGTATTTGACCTAAATGATAAACTATTTTCAATTTTTTTACATTTATGTTTTAAAATCAATGCCTTACATAGAATCTGATGCCATTAGGTACACTGATGTCATTGGAAGTTCCTACCTAAGTTGGTAAAACTAAAAAAAATTCTCAAACATTGGTCCTTCCTAGAATTGAGAAAATGCCAAGTAGGACAAACAAATTTGTTTTAGGTCAGCCCACTAAGTTCGCTTTGCAAACTTGCAAACATTGCCACTCCATTCCCTTCTATAGGGTAGGGCAACTTGATTTTCAATCTTAATATCTTTATTAAGCTTTGAAGCTAAAGTAAGCAACCCATTGAAAACCGCTTTTTTATTGCATCTCATTATCTACATTTCCGTCCTGAAATGTAAAAGAATGTGTACATAGGGATGGAGTTGGGAATAAAGTCCATGATAAGCCAATGCTTTTCTTATATGCATTTATAAATATGTATATTATAGATGAAGCATCAATTTTATTTGCAAATGTGGTAGCATCATTCTTTCATGAAAAAAAATAGGGAAATTGTGGTGATTTCATCCATTCAAAAACAAAGAATATTTCCAAAAATATTTCAGTAGTTTTTTCAACGTCACGATTCAAAGTAAAATTGCCACAAATAAAATCTTTAGACTTCAATAAATTGATGTTTGGGCTCCCAGGGCTCCTCCTTTCTTTGTAATGTTGACAAGGTTGAAGGTTGACCATCACAATAAGAGTTAGGTCTTAGCTGTTGTATTCTTGCAAAATCATAAATTGAGAATTCCAACATAATCAAAGAAAAATGACCATGTAGTATGAGCATCCATGATTAACATTTTCTAATTTCAATTTCTAGGAAACATGATTACATTGAAGTGTTAGTAAAAGAAGCCGTTGAGAGAAGTCATTCAACAATTGTCATTATGTGAATCTACCATGTTGCATTCATTGTACAGTTTTTGAAAATGTTGTGCTTAACGCCTAAATGCCCAAGGCCTGTTTTCAGCTTCTAGAAATTTGCTCCAAGTTGAACAAAAAAACAACATTTTGATAAATTGTATCAATTTTTTTGAATTGTAACCATACAAATTTAAACTAGACATGTTAGAGATTACATTGGAAAAGAAAACACAACAATATCACTTATAAGTTGAAAGATTATAATGTTTAACCAAGAGGGTGACAAAACTACAAAAAAGTTTCAATCCACTTTTTGCATAGTGAATCTAAAAAGTCTGTCAATTGAAATATATGAGGCTGTAAATATATGAGGCTCTACGGCCCAATATGTACAACCCCAATCAATTTATAGCTTCTCAAAATCTACTCTACATTTTTCTTAAGTGTATTTCTTATGCAATTTTGTCTCGAAGATCTAGTGTATTTGAGGCTCATTTCCAAGAGCCCTCAACACTAGAAAAAGTCAAGATTACACAAGGTACGCTTGCACAAATCTTAAGTAGAAAAATCATAGTCATTTATTTTCCAAATCAGATTATTGATGCTAAATCTAGACCTTAATAGGCATCTACCAATACAAAGTGCTAAAAATAGCAACTTAGTTAGGTTTTTTTCTACTTCAAAATTTTGTAGACACCACATTTGGGTACCTTTGGCATTTAGGAGTTCAGTTATAAGTGATATTACTATCAATTATTGGTATTTTCTCATTTGAACTTTGGAAGTGACTATTTCTCTTGTTTTGGGCACATGTGATTGTGGTTTTTTTCTCCTATTTGATTCCAATGTCAATTTCATCAAGCAATAATAGCCATATTTCAGAGTCACGGTAACCCTGCATCACTGAATAGTCATGGCATACGAGACAGACCTGGAGCAAGACAGGAAGGCTCAGGTTAGAAAAGAAGAGGACCAAGGAGCATTCGATCATGTGGGTATCTGTATCGATGTTGGAATTTGTGGGCAACAGTGCATGCTATCGACTGTAGACTGGAAACATTAAGACGGCTAAGCATTACATCATCACAATGTGTTGTCAGTTTCGTTATCAGCAATACCACTTTGCAGATGATCACATGGAAAACGAAACCAACCGTCCATAAATCCGCACGAACAAAGACGAGCACACAATTACTGAAGAGAAACTTCTCACAAGAGCACCAGTGTATTTGGCAGCACGAAGATGTACAAATGCTGATATGCGGCGTTATGCATCAGCGAAGTGTACTGGCAGAATAGCAAAGCCTAATCACGACAAACGGGATCCTATGACCATTAGACTCTACATTGTGCTAGTCTCTATATCTTAAAAGGATACACATATCAAGAGGAATCTAAACTTCGCATTTAATTACCACTTCTGATGTTTGAAACTGGAGGTCTTCACAGCAATGAAAACTCATTACGGTGTATACCGGTGTGCTCATACCCTCCACAACGCTGTTCTGAAGCACCAAAGATCTGCGTAACATACTTTCAATGTAATCAAGATAGACGGCATGATAAAAAAAAAAGACTGCCATGAACTCTAATGCAGTAAAACACAAAAGGATTGCTCTAACAAGTCTTTTGTCAACCTTCAAATAACTGCTCCATTGGTTACACCTCATGCATTACCTACAAGCAAGAACATGTCATGGATCACATGAACTGAATGTAAGGCTTGAACATCACATACTAGAAAAATAAACCACATCAACAAACATCTCAACTAATTAGTACTAATCATTTGAAATTCTTAAGAGAAACTCCCACTAATCACAACTCACAACCATAACAAATGAAAGAAGCTGGCGTTCAGTGAGAAAAGTGCCCTTAGGCAAGGTGATCGGAGATCATTCCAAGTATACACAAATGTTGAACGAGAAATTTGATTGATATCACACTAGTACTTCCCTCTTCAAATTCAATAGGTGAATCTGAAAAGATCTGCAAGTAACAAAAAACCAAAGCAGAGAAATTCTAGTCAATTCAAACAGTGATTTGCTATTTCACAAATGAAACGTGATCACTTGAACCAACAGCACTAGTCACTTAACACGGGAGCCTAAGTATTGATTAGCGATAGAGATCTCAGACGACGCGTAAAACCAGGATTGAAGAAGTTCCTCATTTGATCGCATACAGAGTACATTGAGATTGGGGCTCAAAACAAGTTTTCTCAGAAAAGAATAGGAGACCTGCTTGAGCTCCAAGCACAAGCACCAGCAGCTACACCATAAACTTTTCCCCCAAGATTCGCATCCATATCCAAACCTACCTTCTTTGATCAAAACGCATACTCAGACCGACGTGCTTCAGTCTATCGTGAAGATACTGTCCATTTGGAGAACTCCAGTCTGAGCTCCTATATTATCGTATATGTTGATCATTTACAAGGTATATTCTGCAAAAACGTATCTTCAGAAGGTAAGTAAGTTCTTGGAACAAATTCTGGAACTACATGGATCTACTCTCGTACTCTGGATTAAATACGTTAATAGTAGACACTAGAAGACATATAGTAGMCACACCGAAGGCAACATRTGAAAGAAACAATGTTAACCACAGACCATCCTTGTCTATWTATCACAGGCCGTAACTTAGATAAACATTTTCAATTCCGGCCTGCTGTAGATGTTCTCCGATTCATCTTCCAAAACCGGGTATGCCGCTACTAAACCATCTTGGGCACCGATATAAAGCGAATTATAGATCTTCCAATAGACTTCTCGAACTTTTCTGGCAGGGTGAAATAGCCCTTGCAAGCAGTAATTCAACAAGATGGTAGGTCCCAAGGCCACCCGCATGCCTTCAATGGCCTCCATAACTGCATTAATGACATGGGGAGATGTCTCGAAAATGTTGGGCCATAAAAAGTTCAGCAAGTGAATTAAAGCGTCCTCACACCCAAGTCCGGCAACTCCCAGAGCCATATGCTTCACAGCTGAAGCAGCTGTTTGCCTATGAACGAGATCCCGATCCATCAACGCATCTTCCAACAGTGGGGTCACTGCATATATGTAATCTTTTCCCATTTCCCCAATGTACTCGAACAAGAAGGAGAGAGACTTCAGAACGCCGTTCTGAACGTTCAACTCCGGGACCCGATACTCATTCATCAGTGCCGGGAGCACAGTGAAAGGAGAACAAGTTTCAGCCACAATGGCAATAGCCACAGTTGTACACACACGATTTTGCCTTTCCTGCACCTTCAAGTTGTTGAGCAATGTGGCCAATACGTCCTGGGGCCCAATGGCCTTAGCAATGTACCCGAAGGTATTCACAGTTGCACGCCGAATTCCCTTCTTRTGAGCCTTGAGCATCTCCAGTAGTTCAAAGCAGATTCTCATCCATTCACGTGCAGGTACGAACTCCGCTCCTCTGTCAGCAATTCGACCCACCAAATCGATGCAGTTTTCTTGCACTTTCTCGTGCCTGTTCTTCAGAATAGGGGTTAATCGAGGCAACAAATCTTTGATTGGTGGGGTCATTTTCGTCATACCAATAACGTTCACAATTGCTTTCAACGCCCCTAGAATAGAACCAAGCACTTCTGGATATTCTTCACCCAAGTATTCGTACAAGACCACCCCAAGATGCCCCATCAACTGTTCTTCATGGCATTGCTTCATTACAACTGCAATACGAGAAATAAGATCAGCCGCCTGCTGCCGCACTTTAGCACTCTTATTGTTGAGCCGCCACTTGATGGTTCCACAAATTTGTGGCAAGTAGGGTTTAACTCTCTGTCCCAGGGCATTAACGACTGTGCCGAAACCATTGAGCATCACATTCGCATCATCGCTCGTCTGCTCCTGGAAAGCATACAAAATGCCATCGATTAATAGCTCCTCGAGTCGAGCATCGATATCTGAAGCCCCCAGATTGGCGACCACTTTCTCAATGGTCTCCATAACCATTCGACGATAAGGTTCACTCTCATCCTTCAGATCCTCCACCACTCTCCCAACGATATCTGCAACGCCCACTTTGACGGCGATCTCAACGGTAGTATCAACCAGCTGCCTGTAGTTTCTGCGATCAAGAGCCATTCTTCGGACCCAGAAGTTGCGGAAAAACTCAGGAAGAATCTCCTGTCTAATATAATTTGCTTCCACTCCCTCTGTACTCACACACTGTTTGACGACCTTCAACACAATCTTCTTCATTTCTTCATCGGGAGACTGAAACTCCCTAATCAAAATAACCATCACTTCCTTGGTGTAGTAGCTGGCGTACATTGCATCCATGAGTGGAATAATGAATCCGATTGCTTTCAAAAACGCTGCCAACACCTTCCCCCTGTGAGACCGAATTCCTTTCCAAAGTGGCTTCAACACGGAATCGAAGCTYTCAATACCGTAGGGAGCTGCTGCTTCGGCAAGAGCAGCAAGGGACAATGCCGTGATGGTCCGAACCTTTTGGTTCTCATCACTCAAACCATGCTCGATAATTTCCACCAGTGACTTCAAATGAGGAAGCACGGCACACCCCATAAGAATAGCGATCTGCTGCACGATTTTTATACCTGTGTGTCGGGCCTGCCAAGACTTCTTACTCTGACACACAGCTTTCAAAAAAGGCAACAGCGCAGGAATTCCCAGCGCAGAAGCCACCACACTGAAAGCCCTCGCGGTGGTGTTTCTCACATACTCATCAATATTATCAATGTCAGGCCTCATTGCGGCGATCATGGTGGCTAATCCAGCGGCTTTACTCAAATTAGAAATAATCTCCCGACCTTCCACACGAGCATAATAGTCTTCATCGATAAGAAGTGGCTCAATAACCACAAGGATCTTGTGCACGAAAGGCCTCACCAACTCGTCCAATTTGTATAGCACTCTGTCAATAACCTTCACAAGCAGATGTCGCTCCTGATCCTCMAGAGTAGGAGACATGAGCAAAGGCAGAATCTGGTTGAATAAAGGCCCAGCACCAAACTCTCTTGCTTTATCAGTCAGCTGCCGCAATGACGTTTTCCTCTGAGGCGGAGTCCCATTTTTCACCTTCAGCAAAAGCTTCATAATTTTGCGCTCCTTGCTTTCCTCTGCGCTCATCTCCTCCTCCTCTTTCTCACTCAACAAGGCTCCAAAGTACTGATAGTCCTCGGGTTTCAAGAACGGCAATCCTCCAGCAGCCTCTTTCGGAACATCATATTGTTGCGTTCGATCCTCCTCGGGGATTGCGTACAGCGGAGTGCCACCCATAGGAGTTGGTGTAGCCAGGAGCTTCCGGGCAGGAGTTCGAATGGGCACGTAAGAGGCAGGAGGCTCTAGAATCTTGTAGCCTTCCATAGGAAACATGGCCTCCAACTCCTCATCCATCAAAGGCCTATTCCTCTCCTCAATGTCCTTCTCCCAACGCAACATATTGTACTGCTCMGGGGTCATGGGCCCCCGAAGCGCAATTTGACCTGGTGTTGGAGTGGCGAGCTCGACACCRCCCATTGGTGTCACACCAGGAGTGAACATCGATGGTGTGGCCCCTGGCAAAGGCGTAGCACTCCCCATCGTTGCAGGCGTCTCGTCCCATCGAGATCGCTGCTTCTTCGGAGTAGGAGTAGCCATACCTGCGAGCTTAGGAGTTGCATCCCACGTCATACCTGCTGGTGTCGCRCCTGGCGTCGCRCCTGCGCCCGGCGTTGCATCTGCRTCAGATGCTCGCCCTGGTGTAGGCGTTTCGTCCCATCGATTACGCCTAGAAGCCGCCATRGGGGTAGCATCCAGACTCGCGCGCCCTGGAGTCGGTGTGGCATCCCATCGGCTAGGACCGGGCGTGGCATCAGGGCCATCCCACTCCGAAGAAGTTTTTGGCTTCTTCGGCTCCTCCTGATCTTGATTTTGATCCCACCGATTCCTTCTCTTAGCACCTGTAGTCGGTGCAGGTGCCACTACAGCAGGTGCCGGTGGAGCTTTAATTGATGCCTGCTGAGCTTTCGTAGGTGCCATTGATTCCTCATGAGTACGTCTCTCCGCCTCCTCCTCCTTCTTCTTCTTGATTGCCTTCAAAGTCTCCTCTCTGGCTCTCCTCGAATGCTCCTCCTTCATAACATCCGCATACGTCCGGACCCGCTCGTCCGGCGTCACGTCCCCCATAGCGAATGCATCGTTTCGTTCCGGTGAAATTATTCGATTCAGTCGCTGCCGCCGATAATCATCCTCCCTGTCAATGATCCGCGACGGCTTCTTGAAACCAATCCCATCATCAACTACTTCACCACGGGGAATATCATTTATGATATTCTTCGGCGCCGTGTAGGAGGAAAGCTTCTTCGATAATTCCCTATCTGTTGCATCCTGCGGCTCATCATCGTCCTCATTCAGCGCAATAGAGCGCTCATAACCTTCAAACCTGTTCGACGCCCCGTACAAATCTCTATCAAAGCTCAGCGATGTCACTTGCGCTAGCTCCGCTTCATGCTTCCGCCGCTCCTCCTGCACCTTAGCGATCTCTCGGTCCGTCGCCTCGACATCCATCTTCGCTCCCAAACCCTAAGCCCCTCAAACCCTAAAATTCACTCCACCTCGTGACAACGAACTCCCTAGCAACAAAATATCCAGCCCCGCGATTTCTATTCGCAAATCATGTTACTCGTACAAGCCACACCTCAAACCGAAACGCAAACCCTAGATGCTCTTGAACTCTGCAAACGCAAACTCTCCCCGTTTTCTCTCACAATTGTCCCCGCAAAACAGCGAAGTTTTTTTCAATGAACAGCAGCGGAGCATCTCCCTCCGTCCGCAACGACTACAAGGCTCCCAAATAGGAACGGAGCTGCAACGATGTTTTGATTTCCTTCGCAGACGCTGCGCAGGCSCAATGCTTGCGGCTCAAGACAACTTCCTCTAAATCCTTGTCAACGGCCCCTCTACTCTTACCATTTGCCCACCBTGGCGGTTCATGTACATGAGCCGTAGATATGGCAAAGAAGAAGACGTTCTAATCTTGAAGAACATCATCTGAAAGAACGTGGTGAATGAGTTCACGGAAAAAAAATGTCTCATTTTGTTGGAAGTCCCACAAATATTTAAAATAATTTTTTCGTAATATAATCTATCAAATAAACGTTTCAAACCAATGTAAATTATTAATTAATATGTCAAAGTTATTTTACAAATGTATATGTTTTGATAAAATATTTTTATTCTAAAGACAAACAAACATTTATGGAGACAATATTTAGTGATGACTAACTTAAAGGTATATCCCCCTTAGTCTTTGGCTTTGAAGACCTTTATCTACCTATTTTTTAAAAGCTTAACTAGAAATAGCTTTAAAAGAGCGTGAATTGGTCTGCAATGACCTTAAACTACCCCAGATGATAGGACGGGTGATAGGAATTTCTGTTGGAATCCATGAGGTTCCTGGCTCAACTCCCCATGCCAACATTGCTCGCATGGGGGCTTTTTGTGCTAGTGCACGAGGAGGGGGTTTGTTCCTCCACCTACTCTTGACCGGATACCCAAGGTGTGTAATTCCTGGGCTATTCCGCCAGGTTGCCTTGGTTGTTGTGTCGTGTCAAAAAATGGCATGAACTTCCATTGCCCTCATCTTTGAAACGATGTGAAATGTCATTGAAAGATTTTGAAAGAAAGAATTGAACTATGTTGAGGATGAAAGGACATTTATGAAGGACAAAAAAACCTTTACAATAATTGAGGTTTTAGTTGTCTTGAGTTGAACCACATTGAAGACTAATGRGCATTTGTAAAGGACGACAAAAGTCTTCAAAATACAACTTCACTCAATTGCATATATATTTGTCAATACATAAATCCCTAAAGGTCATCATAGTTTTGAACTAGGAAAGAATAAATGAAGAGCTAATTAATACAAGTGTCTAAGTGTGTTACTTAGACACTTGTTGAAATTAAGTTTTTTTCATTAGAGTCAATAGAAGTTATTCTTCTTTGAATTTTTTAATTAGAAAAACTAAAATTCTATTTCTTCAAAGCAAATAAATAAATAACTTGGATTTTATAATAACAGGTCCATAACACCTTAGTTTGATGCATGTTAATATTTTCAATTGATRTAACCTAATAAGAGGCCAAAAATAGGCAATTTAGATTTGAATTTAGTAAGAAGTATATTTTTCGTTCCAAATGTGTGATTTTTATCTTTGTAATAATATATAAATTTTATTTTGTGAAATCTCTATTTKCATTTAGATAGTACATATGGAAAAAAGAAAAACTCATCATATATAATAAATATAGTTAATATAATGACCTTGTCATAAAGACATCCCAATAAGCATTTGAATATGATTTTTATTATTAAAATGTTTTTTATAAAATATTGTTTAATCCTATCTATTATACATTAGAGGAAAAACCTACAATAAATTACCCAATCACTTGAGTTCTAAGAATTTAACCCAAAAATGCCCTATTTTTTAACCCTAAGACGACCGGATCCATTTTAAATTTAGTTTTTTATGTTGTGTTGAAGTATCAATCTTATATTTTAATTAAAAATTACTATGAACTATCTATCATTGTGAAAAATTTCACTTTGTTTCATGAAAATGTGTCATTTTTTTTAATTTTTGCAATCAAAAGTGAAAATAAATAAGTGAATATAGCAAAACAAAATACACTTAATTTGAAATTGTTTCAAGAATTATAATTAGCATTGAACATTAGTGTGGAAAATTTTCAGTTAATTTTTCTTAAACTCAAAACATAATGATTGTATAGTTTTGGATTATTTCAATTTTTCAAATTAAAAATGTGGTAGAACAAAAAATTGTGAAGCTTTGTTCTTTCAACTTAAAATGTATACCAAGAATAGATATTTTGGAAATTACAATCAAGGTTGACATAGGTGCATCCTAGTTTGGAGATGTATGCACCTTTCAAAATTAACAACCCAATCCATTGTTTTTGAATCTAATTTAACCTTTTAAATTGTATTTGTCTCAATTTCTTATTTTTTAATCTGAGATTAGGTGTTGCCTATCAATGTAAAAACTCGAATTTTATTAGTCCCGTAGTAAATTATAATTTTTATAAATTGAACTAAATGATTGAAAATTTGTTAAAAATATCAGAAGCAATTCAATTAATTTGAATTTATGAAAAAGACAAAATTAGAAATTTAGAATACTATTAACCCCTAAAAGACCAAGGTACCTTTTTTTAGCAACATAGATATTTTGGGCATATACATATGATTAGAGATTTTATTATTTCTCTTTGAAATTTTTACACAACATGTGGACAAGGAATTTCTTTAAGCCCTCCAATTTTCATAACTTTTGACTACATAGTCAAAAAGTTATTGCATAATATGTTGTTTCTTTCTCAACTTGAGTAGTTCGGGTAGATCTGAAAAAATAATTTTATAGAATTGAAAATTTGAAATTGATTCTCTAGATGTATATGAGTGAAAATATTTGAATCATTCTATTTTGATCAATAAATAAAAAGTTATGAGGATTCTTTGTTTGGAGGCAGTTATGGATTAACTACTCTCAAAAGAAACTTTGAAGTCCATTATTTAATTCAATTTTCAATATTTTTGAAAAAAATCAAAAAACATTGGGTGTAGATTTTTTATTACAACATTACAACTTTTGGGATTGATATTTTTCAATTTCAAAAATAAATTATGAATAGTTTAGTGTTTTGAACCATTGGCTACTTCTTTCTACTTATTATTTTTTACTATGTGTTGAACTATTCCAAATGATTTGAAAATTTTTAGCATGCATCCAACTTGACTTGAAACATGAATTCAAAGAAGCACCACCAATTTGGGCATTTTTCCATGCAAAAGTGAGCTTGTGAAGTACAGCTGCCCTTTTTTTTGTAGAGTTAAAAAAATGATTTATGTCAATTCAAATGCTGATATCTTGCAATCTACGTGGTGAAAATTTCTGAAATTTTTTCCACGTCTTTCTGAACTAGAATACTTCAAGATCCTACAATCAAATGTGTCCAAAAAAGTTTTTTCCCCAATATTTAATACTTGTACTAAAAAAATCAATTTTGGATCGTTTATGGTAGAAACGTAGTCAAAGAACTTTAGGGGTAAAAAGATTTGAGAAATAAATTTATTTTTTATACCCATAAAAATCCAATAAATGACCCTCAATTCAAAATACAACTATCAAGATAAATTTAACCCTTCATATAATTTATTGATAAATTTTTGATAATTTTCATATGTGAATAAATACTTTTTTTTATAGATCTTAATTCATTATAATTCATGGTGGATAATTCAAATTATTGTGCTTTTTTAAAAGCATCATTTGTATATAAAATTATATCAATTAGAATAGATACTAGAATAATTTGGAATTTTGATTGAAAAAGAGATTAGATTGAAAAAAAATGTTTTATAATTTAAACTTGAAAAAAATATAAAACAAAAATACAAATGAAACACATTCATGTTAAACCATGCTCAATTATTTATTTGTGTGATTTTATGGGAGAAACACCCAAAAACGTCCTTGTTTACATTCTTGTCTACAAGACTACGACTAAATTTGTCCCTAGACTTTAATTTATGTAACCTCCAAATGCTTAATTTTGATTCACTAACGCATTTGAATAACACATACTTAACTTTGATTTGCTAACCTATTGATTTTTTTAGTTCAGATTCCACCTATGTAATAGTTTTAGTGGTTTAGGGAGTCAACACTTTGAAAAATCATAGTAAATTCAAAAAATCTAATTATTTTTTAATATTCATATTAATTTCACTTGCTAATACTACAGACAAAAATATTATTTGTTTAGAAAAAATATGCCCTCAACTATGCTGAATTGCTTACATTGATGGTTTTGGGTGTTTTCACCGTAGGTGTAAGTACCTTAGTAACTTAGTGAGTGAAATTGGCTTCACCATCTTGGGCTGGTTGGGGTGGGTTGGCCCCCTCACTTAGCCACTCCAAGTGATTTAAGTAAAATATAGAAAGCCCCTATTTTGGGCCCGATTAATTTCCATAATACATCCTTCAGACTAAGTAGAGGCCTCTAATTGCAAATATGAATTCGGACCTTGCAAATTCTATCATGTGTGGAAAATAAAAAATTTCAGGGTTTTACCGAGTGGCCGAGCAAGGGGGTCAGTCCTTGGGATGGTATCACTCTTTTAGGGTGTGAATATTCCCAGAGCTCAAGCGTTCCCTTCTTGTGTTCCCCTACGCTCCCATCTCTGACGAAACTTCAGTRGGGGGTGCCCTACGCACTTGGAATCAACCAAATAGAAAGCATTATCACTAATCAAACTATTTATTGGTATTATACACCTAAGAATCTTCCCCACACGTACATACCGACACTTTCCACCTTTCTCGAAGATCTTCCCCCCGCGCCGCATCGTCTCYTTCACTACTGTAGTCGTATTCCAACACTTCTCAAGCTCACAATGTGCATGCAAATTTGTACCCGCCTAGCAATCCTTTTGATCGATCGGTCGGCCTTCCCGAAACCCAATTCGCAGTGGTCCGAAATTTGCATTTGTCCGAAATTTGCAGTTGTAGCCGCGAATTCATTCATGTCGTGAGAACGAATGGGTCCAATGGCGATGGCGGTGATAGCGGTTTGGGCGATCATGGTCGGTGTAGCTGCCGGTGCGCAGCAGGTGGGAAACTCTGAAGCCGGGGGTTCTATTGGTTTTGCCACGATGAGCAGATTGAGTTTTGCTTTCGATGTGTACACTGTGGATCTGAAGCGGAATGGAGGATTCAAGGAGACGCGCGTGACGTTGGGCGAGTCGGTGAGCTACAATGCGCAGCTGGTGCAGGCCWACAAGGGTTCCGCGTTTCTGAAGAGGTTGAAACAACAAGGGGATCATACGGTGGAAGTTGGAGATGAGGAGCCTGAGTTTCTTGTTTATGTTTCGGAAGTGGAAGGCATGGCGCAGCTGTACCTTGATTTGCCATTGCAGGGTAAGCGCCCCGCCCACCTAATTTCAAAAACCCAGGGTCCAATGTTCAAAAACTTCAGTCAATTTACGGTTCAATTTCGAACTTCGCGGTTCAATTTTAGAAACCCAGTCAATTCACGGTGCAATGTCAAACTCCACGTTTCAATTTCAAAACTTCAGTCAGTTTATGGTTCAATTTCAAACTTCGCGGTTCATTTTTAGATCCTTAGTCACTTCACGGTTCAATTTTAAACTTCACGATCCTATTTCAAGTTCTGATGTCGTTGTTCAGGGTTCAATTGCGTTCAATTTCGATTTCTAGTGATCTTTACTTCTGTTTTGGAACTGGCAGACTCTGCGGCAAAGGACGTATTGAAAAGAATCCGAAGGCCTGTTGCGTTACGCGATGAGCATGCTCCCCCGAAGGCGTATCTGAACGACCGACCGTCGATGAACGGAGACATAGTGGTGTTTGTTTCGACGGAACAGGATATTGGAAAGCCGCTTCAAGGCTGGAACGCCGTCTTCTCCTTGAACTTCAAAACCTCTGTCACCAGGCGCTTGACTCCACCAGGGGTTACTGACTACAGTCCTGCTCTCTCTCCTTCCGGTGAGGTTTTAACATACAGGGCCCTGCATTCTAGTTAAATTACAAACAGTTTCTTAAAAACGATTTCATGAGTTTCGCTGAATATCGAATTACATGTGRGAGTGCGTTTGGAAGAATGATTCTTTGTCTGTCTGATGAGTGTGCAACAYAGTTCTTTTCCTGGATGCGCTAACTTATTCCGTGGAATGCGAATCTGAAATTTGCATTCTTATTTGGAGTGATGCTGATGTGTTAGAATCCTACTTAGTACCATCACTCGCAGGGTTCCGATCTAGATTCATACGTCCATTTACATTCAGACCTCATTAACATCGTCTTCTCTAATGTCACATCCTTTGGACGTTGGGTATACAGGTGAATGGGTTGCCGTGGCTTCTAACGAAGGACGCGGCTGGGAACGAGAGATTGAAGGGTTGAATTTGGACCTTCATGTTTTTAAAGCAGAGGATGGCTCTCACAGACGAATGGTTGTCAAGAATGCCGGTTGGCCTACCTGGGCGGATGACAGCACAGTGTATTTTCACCGCGCTGCAGAGGACGGATGGTGGAGCATATTCAGGATCAATGTGTCTGATTCGAATGCTGAGAAAGGTCTGTCCTCYATTCATTGCTGCTTCTTGCATAGACCTGCATCGGCTGCTGCTCACTTGGTTATTGGTCAGTCTGAAATGGTTACGGTCATAAACTTGCTTTCCCTCGGTATATGAAAACCCTAAACCATCCTAACAGGATCTGAAGCGTTTAGATCCGTACACAACGGGTTTGATCACTGTTTGCGACACTTTTAAGCATTTTATCATAATTTCGGAGTGTGGTTTTTGGGCGATGTGGAGAGATTTTTGGGTACAAGAGCCAAATCCTTTGAGATTAAATTTTCATCACTATGAATGAATTTCTTATGCAATTCCGAATCGGAGCATTGTAGATCACTATTACTGACTGTAAACGAACTCGTTTCCATTTAAAGATGAGTGACTATAGTTCTTAAGCTAAGTCATTCCTACAATTCTTGCTAATTTGTGTATGAAGAGATGAGTTGTTGTTGGTAACAGAGGGTTCAGTGTAGGAGACGAGATCAGGCCCTCACGGTTTTAGTATCTTCTACCGGAGTCGCTTATGTTCTGAAACCGGTTGTGTTCGCGTTGAAGTTAATGATTTTCCCTTTTCGAGTTTCGACACTCAGCAGCTTGTCCTGTCTTTTTGAGAATTGCAGAAGCGGAACGGATAACTCCTCCAGGGGTGCATGCMTTCACTCCCGCAGCTTCRAGGTCAGGAAAGTGGATTGCAGTTGCCACCCGGCGAACCTCTRTTCGACACATCGAAATCTTTGATTTGCAAGAAAAGAAATTCCTCCCTTTAACAGCTCTCATCAACCCAAAGGTTCACCACTAYAGCCCCTTTGTGTCTCCAAGCTCAAACAAAATTGGATACCACAGATGCAGAGGAGTTGACCAAGATGCCCAGAATCGAGAGCCTCGAGTTGAGTATGTGAAGTCACCCCTTTCAGGTGTTTCTTTGGTTCGAGTRCGAGGAAGTTTTGGTGTKATTTCGCCGGACGGGTCCTTGATTGCTTACGTTGACAGTTGCAAAGACACGGCGTGCTTGGCCGTGATGAAACTGGATGGCTCACGAAGACGTGTGGCTTACAAGGGTAAACTCTTTAGTACTGCCTGGGATCCCACGGGGAAGGGGACAGTGTAYGTTGCACAGGGAAAAGGTTTCTCTTCTGATACAACCAGTGTGCACATTGTAGCGATAGCCMATGCTGATACTGCTGATGTGGAGGCGGATGTGGAGGCAAGCTCCTCAGTGAAACACTTGACAAAGGAGGGCACGGGGAACAACGCCTTTCCATCGCCTTCGCAGGATGGCAAGTATATCGTCTTTCGTTCGAGTCGCTCTGGCCATAAAAATCTGTACATCATGGATGCTGCTGATGGGGAAGAGAAATACTTGCGACGACTGACCGAAGGACCTTGGATTGATACTATGCCCAATTGGTCACCTGACAATGAATGGATTGTRTTTTCGTCGAAYCGATTGCACTCAACTGGTACGTGRCAATGYCAACTTGTTWCKTKTARATGAATTTGCTTGTCTCTTTTTGAGGAATACCAGAATCTATGGAAGAAGACGTTATGTCCACGACTGGTTAATGAATTTTCCAAAARAAAATTTGTTTACAATGTTGTTCACAACATGCATGACATTCTTGAGGAGAACACCCTTGGAGTCAATKAACAATGAGCCAAGAAAAGGAATCCAGTTTTTTTTTGTCGTGCGCAATCTTGAGCTCAYGGTATGTTCGCAAAGGTCGGTATTGCTCACGTCATAATCATTCACTTCCTTCATTTAGCGTTGGTTGCCATGTTGGCATGTGGGAAATTATCTGATAGTGATAGCATGCTTGGTAATGGAAAAATTTACCTCAGAAATGTGCCTGTTCGTCAATATGTTGTTGCTCATAATTCTTTCTGTAATACAGTGAGGAGTTTTGGAGTAGAACTCGTCTTAGTGCGTCCTCTCTTATTGCATAACTGTCAAGTATGCACACAGTAAGTGGGCCCAATATCAAGTTAATTGRTCCTAAAATAATTTTGCAAACTCAGGATAAGAGAAGTACTCCTACATACTTAAATCAACCTAGCCTCTCTAAATGCATATCCTCTCTATGTGCACACCTACCCACCAATCCCGGCACCGTGCACTAAGACAAGTTCTATTGTACTACTCTGGAATGCTATGTGGAGTTTGAGCCTTTGTAGTAATTTATATTCCCACACTTAGGGATTGGCGGTTAGGTGTGCACATAGAGAGAGAGGATATGCATTTAGAGAGGCTAGGTTGATCTAAGTCTGTAGGAGTACTTCTCTAATCCCGAGTTTGCAAAATTATCTTAGAACCAATTAACTCGATATTGATATTGGTCCCACTTATTGTCTACATACTTGACAGTTATGCAGTTATGCAATAAGAGAGGATGCACTAAGACAAGTTCTATTGTACTACTCTGGAATGCTATGTGGAGTTTGAGCCTTTGTAGTAATTTATGTTTTATAAGTCATCTAGTGTACATTGACGTACAGACAAAAATAATTGTGAATGTTATGTGGAGTTTGAGTCTTTGTAGTAATTTATATACTTGAAGTCATCTAGTGTACATTGATGTACAGACGTTCACCACTACCACTAGAGGCTTCTGCGCTCGTAAAGTCTCAAAGATGCTGCCAGCGCCTGTCAACGGAATGGAAGCGATGAACATAATTAGGGTTAGTCTTCGGTCATGAAAATTTAAGGAAGAGGATACGCTGTGCACCTGATCCCGTCTCCTATACTGACCCACAGATACTCGTCTCTCAATGCGCTTGGTGGAACTTATTAGCCAGTTGTGTAAGAAAAACTTGGCTAAACGTATATGGCCACCACTCTTTGAATGAGAGAATTTGTGTACTGTCACTACTGGTGGTCTAAACCACTAAGCACGAATATTGCTTAGAGATTCTAAGCACGATTATTGCTTAGAGATTCTAAGCACGAATCTGCGTAATGCTTAGAGATTAAAAATTTGATGCCAACAGATTTGGCTCTTGTATCCAGAGCTCTCTCCAGAACTCTATGGTTATCTACCAGACATCACTCCTATACAACCACATTTTACATTCTAACTGCACAAGAAGATTTAATGAAACGAAAAAAACAAATGTTTGCTTGGGTAATCACAATGGCATACCCGCATGGCTGATGACTAGGGCAGACGAATCTATGTAATCCTTCAAACTTGGTGTGAAATCAAAATACGACACTTTCAAGCCCCCATCTTTGCCATCAGACTGCAAACAGAGAAAGATGTGTTAGATTGACGGGAGCATTCTTTCATCAAGTTGCCTAACAAAAAGTAGCCTCAAACCCTAAACCCTACGGCCACAAAACCACCGAGGCATATTTCTATTTCCAAACTCTGTGCAACAAATTTTCTATGGGCAAGAAAATTTGCATCAGTTGACCCAGTGAAGCGATCTTCACCTCGACAGGTGTGAAAGAGCCCTTTCCACGTTGAATAACGAGAGAAGAGTAGCCGAGATCAGCAAGAGCCTGTCGACATGGCTGCGAAGACGCCTCCTCGACCAAAGCGTCGAAAAGCGTAGTTCCCACCGTGACCAGCACCTGCCCTCCTTTGCCCTGCTCGCCGGTCATCTCTTCTCTTTTTTGCAAAATTGCCAAGTAGATTACAAGGAGAATACCAATTGCATAAAAGAAAACAATTCTTCTGAAAATATCATAAACGAATTAGACTTCAATTCATACACCGACTTCCACTTCGAAAATAAAAAAGCATTACATTCAAGAAAAACAGTTCTTCTGGAAAGATCATATACAAAATCAATTCWAATTCTCCACTTCGAAAGTGAAAGGCAATACACTGAAGATAAACAGTTCTATTGAACACGAATTYACCCCGAATTCCACTTTGGAAGTGAAMGGGCAACAGAAACCCCAAACCCTAGTTCTGGCGAGATACTGCCAGTTTGGAAACCTTGATGAAATTTCACCAGCTAGTATRTCCTAAACCCTAATAAATAATCATTGACTCATCAATCCCGACGGAGAAGAAAAAAAAGCGATCAATCCAAAGCTCACCTGAAGCACAAGAAGAAGCCTTTCTGCGAACAGTTTGGGACTCACGGGAGTCCGTTTTTCAAGACTTCACACCAAAGTCCATGACGCCGAAGTATTCCACCCTTTCAACAATCTTGTATCAGAATTGGCAAGGCCAAAGCCAAATACTCGAGAATGTGAACATTGAAGAGAACAGAATAGGTGTGTTCTTGAGAGCATCACTCAATGTGTAATTGTTTCCGGATGTTCGGATCCTCAGGAATGGCTGGACAGACCATCCGAGCCGTAACCGTACACTTCCGGTTACTCCCTTCCGTCAGTTGAACGTCTAAACCTGATTTTCAGGCCCTGTACTTGAAATTTTGTACAATTGTGGGTGATCAACATGGAGGACGTTGAATCCTCCATTCGAAGAAGGCCCAGAAGGGTGATTTTTGGATTCACCAGACGCAAAAGTACAAAAAGCCCCCTATTTTGAGCTAGGGTATGGTCTTGACCTCTCGAAGGTAATTTGGGGTCTTTGATTGCAAATATGAATTCAGAATTTGCAAAAAAAATTATGTGAAAAATAAAAAATTCTAGCATTTTTACCTGGGAGAATTTGAGCTTGTTGGGCCCACTTCAAATGGAGGATTTAACATCTTGCGATCAACATCATGTCTTCTCAAGAGTGTAGTTGCATTGGTGGCATTAAACTAATGACAGTTGCAGTTCTCCTTTTTATATGTTCAGTTACACTCCCTCAGTCCCACTAAAAGCTTCCTGACCCTTTGACGCCCAAGGGGATGAAAAGTGTCCTCACACAGTCTCTGCAATCCACTTTGAAGCGCTCTAACATTTGCATCTAATGTCTGATTTCAATAACACTTGTTGGCAAAGTTGTGCATATTAGTCTAGTTCCTATGGCAAAATTTTCAGATCAATCCAAGATGTATTGAGTTTGTGAAAGTCATTTGAAGTTCTCAGGTTCATTTTAGGTTCAGCACACTGCATTGTGATGGCTGCAATTTTGGGGGATTGTATCTTCTTCATCAAATGTTTGCTTTCAATAAAATTTGTTGAATTTTGTTCCTATAAAGGTATAGTTATTGTGGTAAAAGTTTCATGCCAATCCAAGTTGTTTTGAATGTTTGGGAGCAATCCAAAGTTCAAAGTCCAGAAATTTTTGCATTACAATGAACTTAGGCGGCTTATAACTTCTTTGTATGTGATCCTTTTTCAATAATTTTTGTTGGAAAAGTTGCACTTACTAATCCAGTTTTTGTGGTTAAAATTTCAGATCCATCAAAGATGTTCTGAGTGATTGAGAGGCATTTTAGTAGAAGGAGGTTCAACCACAAATGTGATTTTTTGCTACTTTTTTCACTGTTTTTTGACATTTCAAATTCATTTTGCAAACACAATGAGTCATTTTTGTTATATTTTTTTTCACCAACGTGTTTATATTGTGGTTTTGAATCTTTTTGTAGTTTAAATTTTTTTCATTTGAGTCGGTTTAGAAATCAAATCTTTCCTCCAAATGTGTTTTTAAGAAAATTTCAGCACCTTTGTCCAAAACTAAAACATTATAATCTTTCAATCTATACGGTCAAATGACCCCAAATTTGTTCCACAACATTTACAACATGCACACTACAATATTGTAAGGTTGAGATATTCATAACTAACTAAAAGTGAGACTTTTAACAATTGCAAAGGAAGGATGCTTTCAAGCATAGTTGGACCTTGGGCTTTGAGGGGCTAATCAGGTTGCTTTAGAGTCTTTGAAAGAAGTATTTGGGAAGCTTTTGGTGGGACGGAGGGAGTAATATTCTTGAGGAATTGTGTGAAAAATAAATGAGCAATGAGCAAAGCCAAATTAAGAATCTAGCACTTAAAAGGACGAATTGCTACTAGTGGAAATCATCCATTTTGATATCGTGGGAATCATTGGTATAAAAATGTCCAAAAGCACTACTATAATTGGAAGTCAAGCTCGTGTTACATTGAATGTTGATACATTGACATAAAAACACAAGTTGTTTTATTGGACGTTCATTAAAATCCTTCACAAAAATGAAAGAAATGTAACATAAAACATGGGATTCTTATATTGAAATGTACAATACACCACCATTACAATTTTGCCCACAATGAGCTTGCTTCAATTTTGCCCGTGATGGGGTAGTTTACCTTAATTGCTATTAATAAGGAAACAAATTAATCACTTTTGAGGGACGCTTTAATGAAAATCAAGGGACACTTCAAAAAAAAATCTACAGTGCATGAATGGGTACAAGGACAGTTTTGGATGTTTCTTCATAAGAGCATCTCCACTCTTCATTTTTAGCACAAGGAAGTACTTGTGGTGCGCTACCTAATTAGAAAGTGTCCTGTGTTGGAGTACTCCTCCAATCATACCACCATGAAGCCCCATCCAAACTGTGATTGTTCTTGAATTTCCGGCCTTTTAATTAATTGTCTAATACAATTCACTATTGGTGCTATTGATTGCTTACCAAATTAAGCACTCGAAACAAGTGAAGATAAGAATTCTTTGAAGATGAAGTGATGGAGAAGTAGTGTGAGAAGCTTTGCAATTTCAAAAGATAGCAACCAAACTACTCATTTTTCCATGGCCAGTATGATAGGGCAAGAGAGGGCCGTTGGAGTGGGGAACCAAAAATTGCCAAGGCTCAACAAACACTAAGCCTCATCCCTTTCAAGATAAATAATGGAGATGCTCTTAGTTCCACACAAAATAGTCAAATTAGGTAGCCCCACAATAATTTCTCTACCTTTTACACTATACAACTATTTTAGAAGACTTCACTATTCAGTTTGAATTATGTATTGTTATAATTAGGACTCATGAACCTCCTTATGTGTCAAATAAAAATATTTTTAGAAATGCTTGATGACTTGTAAAGTAACTTTCTCAATGTAAGGCAACCAAATTGTTATGGTAGAACCACCCATTGCCAACCACACCTCCATGGCCTATGTATAGGTACTTGGAAATTCAATACAGACTATGACTGATTTTTAATCATCAGGTTTTGGTTTCCGATCATCTTCTAACCATCACGGTCATGACACATATGCTTGGTTTTGTGAGCCAAAGTAGTCTTTGAATGAGCAATTATGAAAGACTCTATGTGTTGGGGATCAACTTTTGACTTCCAAAACTTCATAATGATTTCAATTCAAGGTAGAGAATTATCAAAAAAATTGCAATCCCCAAGATTTCTATCTTCCTACAAGGTAGAAATTTTTTTTTTTGCCTTCTACTAGGTGAGATCATGCACAAAATGCTCAAGTGATTGGTAATAGGTGGTTCTAACATAAAGCAACCTAATTTCATTATTTTGTGCAGTGACTGCTCTCTTCCAAATAAAATAAAATAAAACCCCTAGGTATGGCACTTGGAAGCAAGTGCTAACTGTACCAAATTGGAAGCCGCCAAAATCTCCTAATTTAGACGAAGACTCACACTATGGCTGTCCAAGTTGAGAGGCCATGGAATTGAGTGGCCAAACTTCAGTGAGAGTCCAAGGAAATGAGCAATAAATAGGCCAAAAAAACTAGGCCAATTAGAGCCTTTGGCCGGCCATAGTAAGTGTGAAGCCTCCAAAGGCCAAAGTCCAAGCCCAAATTCCAAACCTACTTCATTTTTTTGATTTCTATCCTTTCTCTCCATATTAAAATCCATCCAATTTCTGGATGTTTTTGTGAATTGTTACTCATGTGACAATTATTTCAAGCGGTAGGTTAAAAAAACATGAGAAAGGAGTCAAAAATGACCTTGGAAAAAAAATTACAGCACATGCCCTCACCATTGAATAAGGAATATGAAGGAATATAAATGGAATATAATGAGCTTCCCGTCTTTCCTAGAGAAGTAGAGATTTAGATCACTACTGCTCTGAGTCAATCCCTGTTCCTTGAGCCACTTGGAAATTCTATCGTACCAGGCTTTCGGTGCTTGTTTGAGGCCATAGAGTGCACGATTCACTTTGCATACTTTTGTTTTGTCTCTAGATCCAGGGAAACCATCAGGGATCTCCATGAGTATGTCTTCCTCAATGGTTCCATTAAAGAACGTTGTGATCACATCCATCTGATGTAGGGACCATCCATGTTTTGCTGCAAGTGCAAATATGATAAGAATTGTCGACCATTTAACCACTGGCGCGAAGATATCATTGTAATTGACTCCCTCTTGTTGTTGAAACCCTCTAGCTACCAACCTGGCTTTGAATTTGTTGAGTTTCCCTTGAGCATTTTTCTTGATTTTGAACAACCATTTGGCTGTGATTGGTTTCCAGTTTGGAGGTCGATCTATTACTTCCCAGGTTCTATTTTTGAGGATGGACGTGATCTCACTATTTATTGCTTCTTGCCATTCCGTTTGTTGTGAGGCAGTATGAAAGTCTAATGGTTCTTCTGACAGTTTTGAGATCAGTGTCCAGAAGTCCTTCAATTTAATAGAAGGTGCTCGGTTTCTACTCGGATAGCGGCGCTCCGATGGTCCAGCGTTCCGATCGACGAGAGCAGGCTTCCTGGTGCGCGAAGGTACTTGATCAGTTTGATGCTCTGGGTCGCTGTCTTGTTCTATTTGGCATGTTTCATAGGGAGATCGGGTTGTGGGTGCGAGACTGGTGAGCTACTTGGATCTAGGTCTGAGTCTTGCACTGATTCAAGGTTAGTTTCTGATTCTCGAGAAGTGTGATTATCTGTATCTTTCCTCCTAGGGTTGTTCTGAAATAACTGTGGGATGTTGGGCATAGGTTCTAATGGTTCAAGGTGTTGAAACCCTACTCGTGTTTTATCAAACACAGTGTAACGACTAATGATCACTCGTTTTCTGTGGTTGTCGTATAGGAGATAGGCCTCAGACTCACCGTCAATTCCTAGGAACAGGCATGCATGCGTTTTGCTATCTACTTTCTTTCGATCTTCCTTCGGTACGTGCACGTAGACAATACACCCGAAAATTTGCAGAGTTGATATATCAGGAACCATACCTGAGTATTTGGCTTTAGGTGTCATTCCCGAATTTGCCCTTGTCGGACTTCGATTTATCAGATATGCTGCATGCGCTACCGCTTCCGTCCTAAGGTAGGTCGGTAAGTTGCAGTCTTGGGACATGCTCCTCGCTCTCTCCATGATGGTGTGATTCCGTCGTTGTAGCACGCCGTTTTGTTGCGGTGTTCTTGCCTGGGTGAGTTCTTGATGGATTCCGTGTTCCATGCAGAAGTTCTTGAATTCTGTCGATGTGTACTCTCCACCTCTGTCTGATCGTAATGTTTGTATCGAATGACCCGTTTCAACTTCTATCTTCCGTTTGAATTCACGGAACTTGGTCATGGTCTCACTTTTGTGTTTGAGAAAATAGGTCCAGCTTTTGCGGGAAAAATCGTCGGTGAAGATCAGGATGTAACGCGAGCCTCCTAGTGATTTACGTTGCATGGGTCCCATGATGTCGGTGTGGATATGCTGTCTAGGTCTGCATGCTCGAGTTTGAGAAGCTTTCAGGAAGCTTTCTCTGGCTTGACGTCCGGCCAGGCAGCAATGGCATATCTTTCTCTCAAGAGCAATCTTGGGAAGTCCTGTGACGTGTGGAGTTTGCGATAGATAGTATAGACTGGGAAAGCTTAAATGACCCATGCAACGGTGCCAAAGTGTAGCTACATCACTGCTATAGACTGAATATGCTTCAATTTGATTTCCAAAATAGTACAATCCATTTTCCAAGTCTCGTTTCCCTGACGCAACTACTTGATCTTGTTTGTTTGTGACCCAACACTGACTGCTAGAGAAGACGACTTGGTGACCAGAGTCTGCAATAGCTCCAACGGAGACTAGATTCTTCTTCATGCTAGGTACGTATTTAACCGGTTTCAGCTTTATTGTACCATCTTGTGTGTTTATAGTGGCTGAGCTAGTTCCATGAATCTCATGAAATTCCCCACCTCCAGTTTTGACCGTATTGGTCTCTACTCCGGAGGTAGGTGGATGATCTAGTTTCTGAGCGTCTGCGGCAATATGACTCGTTGCGCCACTATCTAGATACCAAGGTCCGTTTCCCCAATAGTATGGATCATAGTACGAGTCATAGTACGAGTCATAGTACGAGTTAGTGTCATCTAGATCTGAACCGAACATTTCTACCGAGTTGGCGTAGATCGTGTTTCTTACAGACTTCTGGTTGTGATGTGGGTAGGTTTTGCGAGGTAGCTTACAGTCTCTAGCGATGTGTCCTGGTTGCTGGCAGTTGAAGCAGATTGGCGATGGTCACGAATACGGTTGGTTGCCGAAGTAGCCTCTGCCCAGAAATCCTCCGCGGCCACGCATCGGCCAATGTCCTCCACGTCGTCGAATGTTTGCTTGTCTGTGGAAACTCGCCGCCAGCGCTTCTTCGTCACCTGCTTGCTGTTTTCGGTGTTGACGTCGGTGTGCCTCTGAAAGTAGACTTGCGCTTAGTTTTTCAAACGTCATGTTGGGTGTCGAGGTGAATTAATGTCTGGATCGTGCTTTCAAAAGATCGCGGTAGTCCATTCATGACGAGCTGATTGACGTTTCGGTCCGACAATTTTTCACCCATGCTGCTCAAGCGGTTTTTCAGCTCCCTTGCTTTCTTCACGTAATCTTCAATCGAACTTCCTTCATTCATGCGAAGCGCCTGCAGTTGTCCCATCAGTGTAAGTATCTGCGACTGGTCACTAGAGTTGAATTGATCTTTTAGCGCCTTCCAAGCTGCTACCGGGTCTGTGTGTTCCGCAATGAGGTCGATGATATCATCTGAAATCGAAAGTAACAATAATCGACATGCTAGGACTTTTTTCCGCTTCAACTGTGCCTCAGTCATGACATCCCCTTCTATCGTGGCTGGAAAATTTGTTGGGTTTTGCTCAGTCTCTGTTATCGCCCATTGACCCTCGGCTCTTAGGACCGCTCTCATCTTTAAGGCCCATACGAAATAATTGGAGGACCCTTTCAACTTGTCACCCTCCCTGAAAGCGACATTGGATGTTTCTGCCATCTTGATCGTAACTGTAGATCTATCTCTCACTAAGGAACTAGTTCTTTGAAGGATTCAGGAGCAGCGCTCAACTGACGTTTTTACTCGGTAATGCTTAACTTTGTTTGACTCTGCTCGTATTGACTCACACGTTTCTAACTCATTCGCACTCTTGCATTCAGGAGCAACGCTGTACGGGGTTGGACTTCAACGCTACTGTTCAGGAGCAACGCTCAACTGGTCATTCAGACTTCAACAAGACTAGCTCTGATTTTTTTCTCTCAGGTTCGACACTCTCTCGTCACAAGCTCATTTGTCCTCTCAATTGACCGCAATCTCTCAAGTAAACAATTCTGCTAACTCTCAAGTAATTCGCTCTGATACCATGTTGAATTTGAAGTTTGCTTCATTCAGATAATAAACCAAGAGGAATCTGTACAGTACTAAGTTTAAAGTGGCAGTTACCAACTAATCTTGTTCTAACTCATGTACAGGTGGTCAATGGATGTACTATAGGAAGATGGATGAACAACCGGAATGGATGAGTCTTGGAACATACTTCAACAGATAGAAGTCGTTTTTTATGAGAAATTGGACCTTCTTGTTAAGCTTAATCTGTGTGTGGAGTTTGTATTGAGGGCATTTGAAGTGTTCTGAGCGTGTCTTACTTTTTTTTGTTTCATTGAATGACCGTTATGATAACTTTTTTTAGGTCGTTGTAGAGTTATTCTAAACGACGGTCGAAGAGGAGAATGCATGCAAATGTGCGAGATGCGGGATCGAGATTGTGTGCTCTCAATTTCCCGGTGGTAAATGCACTTTCTACTGGAGAGCTGAATAGGTACTGAGTTGAAGACATCTTGAATGGTTTTAAGGACTTGTACGGAAGGGGCTGTAGTTTCTTTTGAAGCAGCGGGGTTTTTGTAACATCCGGCTTGAAGGTATACCATGCCCTTGTGTTTTAGCGTGCATGCACTGAGAGGCTCGCTCCTTCACTCTGACGTTCACTGTCTTCCTTAGTCTATTTCTAGTAGAGTGTTCCTGAATCAGATTCTTTTTGTCGATCTATGGAGGCCTGCAATTCCTATGTAAAGTACTTACGTTTCACCAGCGAGACTTTGGAAGGGATAAGGGAAGAAGTCTCACATTGTAACCCATAACGACGCTGAGGACTAAAATTGTCCGATGACTGACTTTCAGGGAAACTGTGGTTTCTCATGCATTCACCTGAATTAACGGTATCTTTGTCCAAGTCAAATCGTTTCAGACGAAAACAAGTAAAATGAATTGTCTAAAAACTAATGCCGGTGTGATCAAGATTCTCCTGTCACAAAAAATCACCAAGCTCAAGGGTTGCGACTGGCAAGGCTTATTTCCGACGCTCCGAAGCTGAAGGGTTGCGACTGGCAAGACTTGTTTCCGAAGCCTGAGGGCTGATCGACTTCACTTTTCAAAACCTCGTTATTCTCCCTTATTGCAAGAGTTTCTCTACCTTTTTGGGACCTGCTCGTGGTGCTTCAGACGACGGCTCCAACGCATAGCCAAGGTCTTTGGCTGTTTCAACCAGCCACGTCGTCAACTGATTCGTATCCACCTTGTATCGCTTGTGACTGTCGAAAATAAACTCCGGCAGTTTTGTCATGGTTAACAAGAGCTCGTTTCACCAGCAGGCCGACCTTGGTATCTGGGAATGCAAGGAATAGCTGATGATGATCAGCAAATCCCAAGAAATTCCAGTGCCTTCCTCTTGAGACTAGTCCCTACAGGAGAAACACCGACATCGTTTGATCTCCCTGGTCACTCTAACAAAGAAAATAACTATTCAGTAAGGCTTCAAAGCTGAACACAATCTACGTTCGAAGAACTCTAAGAAAATCCACAGATCATATAGCCATTCCTCTTGCAGTGTTATGCTTTCAATTGACGATAAGAAGTTAGTCTTAGCAAACGGAGGGAGTACATTGTCAACCGCCCAAAGCATGCGATCCTCCTGGCGAAGAAGTCGTTACTGTGAGGACGCTCACCAGATTTCGGGCTTAGGGTTTACGGTTTAAAAACGGCCAGGTTTAGGATTCATATGCTCTCCGCCATCGCCATTGTCAATTCCGGCTTCACTAGGTTCAAGACAAGTAGAGCTTTATTACAAGAGCAATGCAGGACTCACAATTCAAGATTCGTACACCAGCATTCAACACACCTTTTTTCGCAAGGAAGTTTATCCCACCAAAGACCGATGTCGCCGTGATATTTTTACARCCCAARYCACGGCATMTGAAGTCTCAGGAATGCAGTCCTTTTCTCCACAAACTTCAACAAAGGTAGAGGACTGGAAAACAAACCACCCCGAACGAGTGAGGACTCGAATTGCACAATATCTGCAAGAAAATCTCCTCGAGGAGAACTCCAAGCAATTCTCTCATACAACTTGCAATGCTGCGACCTGAATTACTCAAACGAATCAATCCCTTGGCAAATTTCAGTGCACGATTAAGTTAAGGTCGAGGCTCTTACTTGGTCTCGCATTGAAGCATCTCAACGCTCCAAGAACGCGTTCCCTGTCTGTATCTGTATCATCGAATGAATTCTCCAGGCAATTTTGGAATCGAATGTGCGGATTCTAATTCATGGCTTACTACCGCCGCCAGCTGCATCACCGGAATTGCAACACCCGTTACATTGAAAGTGTCACCGATTCTCAAATGAATTGTGTGAATGGCGACGTACCTTGAACCCAAAACCGTGCAAGTGCACAGGAATACCAAAAGGAATTCGAAGCAAATTGAACAGCTGCGACTGTACAGAACCTCTCTCCCAGAAGGATGAAGGCGGGAAGAAGTGCCCAAGTAAAAAGCTCCACTAATTACGGTTGTGGAATTAGGTTGCCCCCACACTAATTTCTCAACATTTGACACTATATGAATATTTATTGTTCTTGCATTAGAATGTGTTAGTTATAAAGGCAACTAGGGATAAGATTAGAATCCCTTGGACCAATAGTAAAGGAGGAGAACTATTTATATTCTCTCTCCTTCGTATATAACTTCAAACATCTTTGAATATATTAACTTTTCTCTTGCGTATTTTGGTTTTGCATTTTATGATAGTTTTCTTTTGTCTTCTATTATCAACAAAATGCACTACTCTTGAATTAGTTGTTGTTGTAATTAGGACTCACAAACCTCCATCTTTACACATGGAAATATTTGTAAAAATATCTATTTGACTTTTGAGGTTTATTCAAGCAACCTAAAAGTTCACTATTTAGGGCCGCTTTACACTTAGAGGCCAATTTCTTGTATGAGACACCAAGAATCCTAACTTGTGATTGGGTAAAAGGTAGAATGAGTCCCAACCCCTTTACACCTAGAGGTGAGGCCAATTTGGTGGTCAAAATATTTTATTCATAGAAGACATGATCTGACATGGTCCGAGCTCGCTCATTTGGGTGCACCAAAAATGGGAGGCCAATGTCAGATTTCAATTAAAAAATATTATCTCATAAATTATTATTTTTTTCATCATTTGTTGGATTTTGTGCAATTGGCCTCAAGGGGAATTGGCTTGGCCTCTAGGTGTAAAGCGGCCCTGAAATTTTAGCCCTTCTCTCTGTTTTTCCTATATTTTTTTGAATTGGCCCGGCTTCATGGCCTCAAGGCCTTTACATATAGGAGAATTGGCCCCTATTATAATCTTATTTTAATGCATAGTTGGCCTGGCCTCTAATGGCTTGGCTTCTAGGTGTAAAGCGGCCCTTAGTAAAGAAAATTAGATTAGGAAGATAATTATGCTTGAGGCTTAGGGTGGGTTTACATGTTGGGTGGGTAGGCATTTTGCATAATTATCACAAAAATCCAAATTGGCAACCAACCCACCTACATGGAAGCATGCCCTAGCTTGCCACTTCATGAGCATTCTACACTAGTTCATCAGCAAAAGCGGTTGTTGTAGAGAGAGAATTAGATCTTTACCAATCAACAATTCATTTTCATTGGACAAAAAAGGTTGCTTCAAATATCCTACTTGTGGTAGGTAGTTTCTTGGAGTATCCTACTTGCAGTAGAAAGCCGCTTAAAATTATGTAGTGCCTAGAAGACCAAGGCCATTTTTCTATCAAAAACCTCTCAAAATTGCTATTTCTACTGCATTCACCCAAAAAAATATATATATATAAATAAATTTAGAGTCTAATCACAAGATCTTGTACTTTAGTTGTTGGAAGTCATATGGTAAAAATTTCATGAAGTTTGATTGTACAGACTCGAAGATATTAGCATTCAAAGTTGGGAGAAAAAATTCTTTATGCATTTGTCTACAACTTCAATTGACTTTGATCCCCATTTGTAGAAAAGTTTGTACTCTAGGTTTTGAGTTAAAAAGAAAATTCTGTTGAAGTATTGAGTAGAAATTCTAAGAAAATAATTTCAAAAAACTCACATTTGATTATCATTTTTTTTAAATTATTAAGTAGGAGTAGGTTCAAGATTGAAAAAAAACTAAATTGTTCATAATTTTAATATGGGATTGAAACACAATGATTCTAATGTCAAGATTTTTCTTGCAAGAAAATTTAACCTTGTCAAACAATTTTTTTGAAAAACAATGAAAATCAATTAAAAAATGAATCTAATAACTCTTTGGATTTTGGGTGATGTCACTGTTGACTACTCAATGTTTTTATGTCAACATTGATGTTATGTTGGACATTTTGTTGACATAAAAACATTGGATTGTCAACATTGACATCATCCAAAATCTATATAAAAAATTTGAAAACGTCACCTAAAGCGTGGGTTTCTTATAGTGACTCTCTCAAACTAGAATARTTGAATTTTAGCACACATTTGAGAATTGGAATGCAATATTGCCTATATGTTCTAGTTTGAGAGGGTTTGAAAGTTTTTTGATACTTTGATAGATCTCGGCTAATTCTTTCAATTTGAAGTTTTTGCACTTTGAAAGTTATTGCTGGTATATCATTTAAGTGAAGGAGGGTACGAACATTATATTGTCCCAAGATTTAATATGAAGATATATCTTACCATTTTTTTCTTTTTCATTCAATATTCCAAATTTGTACACTCAAACCATTTCTCTAATGTCATTCTCCTTAATTGCACATTCTATATGTCTTTTGAATGTGTCATGCCATGTACACACACTTGATTTGACAACTCCCACATGTTTGTCAAGTTGTCATTACAAGCGATTGCAATTAAGAGCCCATTTGTCAAAAGATCATAGTGTAAGTAGAAGGCTCAATTTACATTCAATCCTCTCTAGTGACATACATAATGTACATAAATGATTGGACCAATTGCCACTTGTCAAGTTGTAATTACATGTGAGTGCATCTAAAAGCCCATTTGTCATGAGATGGTATCAATAGAAAGCTCAATGTACAATCAAACCTTTCTATCGACACCACTTTAGGGGACAATTGACCTTATGTTAGTGCTATAATCTCACATAGTCACTCATGTGCTCAATGCAACATCAATAGTTGATTTTCAAAATATATTCAAAATTCAAATGAAAATTCTTGATCAAATTTGGGAATCTAATTTTACTATAATTATCATATATTAGGATCCTCATTCCAAACATATCATACATGGGATTAGAAATATGTATTCATATCCATATGAAGTACTTGTTTGCATTCATGCATGTACAAATATATATACATATACTAGTATTTAGCATTGTAGTCACACATTAATTGTATACTCGCAAGAGTGCTAGTCACCCTTTAGGTTTTCGTCATGAACGTTGTATGAAATAATTGAATGATATTTCTCTGGAAAGAAAACATCACAAATTTTGGGATAGGTGCAGTGACAAGGATTTTGACACTACACACTTCACATAATAGATAGCTCATACTCATACTCATACATTGAAAGCAGTTAAATGTTCTTTCTCTCTTGATTTTCCTCCCCTATTTTCAGGAGTCAATGTGTGCTGCCAAATTTTTTTATTTTTTTATTTTTTTGAAACAAGCGTGTTGAAGAACACATTGCAAGGGGTTTTTGTCAGGTATAGGGGTTGATTTTAGGCCAAATAAACCACCTGTCATTGCCTAGTATCAATCCAGCAACCAGGCCATTTGGTTTGGGTACCTTTCCACCATCATCCAATACTTTAGGGTCATCTCAGGCCTTGTGTTGCCAATTTTGGTTACATAACGTGTATTAAATAGTGAAATTAGGTTGCCCCTTACTAATTTCTTGACATTCCTCACTATATAAATACACATTGTTACTGGACATGAATGTACTACTTTTGAATTAGGATTCTGGTGTCGCAGGAGACTATGTTAGAATGGACTCAAAACAACTTGTAAGCAATGACTTCTATACTCGACAGTTTTCTCGGGCACAACCAGAGCAGTCAGATGAGGATTTTGATGAGGAGTCGGATGAAGAGGGTGATGAGCAACGGCAAGGACGTGCAGGAGAAGAGGATGGCTCAGATAGTGATTACGATAGAGTTTAYGAAGAAACACAGCTGCTGCAGCACTTTAATGCTGCTCACTACAGTAAAGTGGATCAYGAGGAGAGACGAAGAGGCAGAGGACTCTTCGATTCGCCGCTCACCACTGAGAATAACAGACACAAACTGGGAGGGACGCAAGTCTATCAGGAAACTCAGTTGCTTGATAATTATGATTTAGGCTGCTATGGCAGCGTGCAACAGGAGATGGGCAAGTTGACGCACCTTCCTCGTGGAGATCACTCAAGAGGTATTACCTGTATCTGAACCCATGGTTTCTGAGTTGAATTCCCGCTCCCCATTAGCAGCATTGCGTTTGTTTGAGGAATATGCCATTTCTTTTGGAAACCCTGTAGTTGCCAAAACTATTTGAGCTCTAGACAGGATCGAAGTTAACCACTAAGGTGCCCGAGTGCCCAAGTTTGTTCGCTTCCATGTCTATAGGAGATGATATAAATCGATCAGGGAGCTTCAAGGAAAGTAATAAAATGTACCAGTAGAAAAATTAAAACCTTACTCTGCACATTTAAACATTAGGAACATGTTTTGAATTACTATTATCGACTATTGTCGACTATTAGCTTCCTAATTGCACTTCCAATTTGTAGATTGGGCACTTAGGGGCTCAGGTTTTGCCATCACCTCTGTGAAAGCGACTTTTTTTGACGTCTGAAAGGAGTGAAAACTGTAGGATAGAAGTCCATCCTGATTCTSAACTCACAAGCCCGTGTAACTGAAATGTGCAGACCTGGAAATGTTGCAGCWTAAGAAAGTTAATTCAGATGCAGAGACTGCGGATGAGGCAGAACGAACGGAGGTTTTAGATTCAGACTCAGATACAGAGGATGAAGCCACCACCTCGAGGCAAGGTGAGTTACTGAAAGTCATCGAGGCTGATTGCGTGATCACCTCCCAAGCATAAAGAGACATACAAGAAAGTCCACCGGACTACGTCTTATATCTTACTTAATAATGYTGTCAATATTATTCAGAATATTTGAGAGATTCAACTKTATCTTGGTGCTTCGGCAGAATGASGCYCTTGGCTTMTGGCTTGTTCCGTTTCACAAGCCAAACCRCTGCACCAATTACAAGTTCARRCTATGCTACGCTGTGCGTGTATAATTATCATGGCTTTGTATTTTTCCTTGAAGTCGGCATCTTTCATGAAATTCAAACCACTTTTTTTAGAATTTATGTTTTAAACAGCTTCAAGACCATTYAATTTGTGTTGTATTTAGTGTTTTTTTTCTTCTATTAAAGAAGGGAGATCCAGCTTGGTCTAATAAAAAGTTTAGAAGAGGACAGTGACATCTCCCTTCTTTTTTAACAGGAAAAAAACACTGGAACCTTGTATTCTGCAATAGTTTGATGGCACAAGTTTTGTGACCCTATCTGGCCTGTCTTAGATATGATATCRTAGGTTTGACCTTTAATGGTATTGGAGAACTGACAATTTCTTTTCTTTTCTCCTTATATGGGAGTTAAAAGAAAAGAGTAGGGGATGTTGGAGTTTTAAACATTTGTCATTTGATCTTATGTGCGACGTATTTTTTCTTACATCTCCTTGGCAATAGTTGCCTTGCTGCAGAGGGCTATTCGTCCAGGCCTGTTCGTTTTCAGTAAGGTAGAGAATGTGAATGCCATAATTAGATGTAATAATAGCCACATTTACGTGGGTTTTGTACTGTTCGCAAATTTACTGTATCACGCTCATTTTACCCTCTGTTTTATCTTGTTAGACCAGCAGGAAGTGCTTTGGAAGGGAAAACCAAATTCAGAGTTTCGTCAGGAACGGATGTTTGAATTTGATATGGATCTCAACGTCAGCCTTGAGGAAGAGATGGATTGCGAGTTTTATGGTGAACCGAGGAAACAGGATACGCAGGTGGTCTCAACTCCTGCGACAAAGTTGGTCACAACTCCTGCGACACAGTTGGTCACAACTCCTGCGACACAGTTGGTAACAACTCCTTCGACACAGTTGGTAACAGCTCCTTCGACACAGTTGGTAACAACTCCTGCCACACAGTTGGTCACAACTCCTGCCACACAGTTGGTCAATCAATATCACGGCTGGCACGGTGATACGCAATTAATCTCGACCCCTCGGAAGGAGTTCCTTGGCATCGTTTCTAGCAGTCAACCCAAGGCCGTGGCTACAGATGCCAGGGCGATTC
This sequence comes from Pleurozium schreberi, assembly GCA_006891605.1. NCBI lineage: Eukaryota > Viridiplantae > Streptophyta > Bryopsida > Hypnales > Hylocomiaceae > Pleurozium > Pleurozium schreberi. Next base: position 68,756 of record VACF01000099.1, read on the forward strand.
CCAGCGAAATTAGGGGTGATGTTGACTCTAACAATTCTGGAGGCAGCGTAATGCTACATGGTGGAACTAAACCATCATCTTCCTCTGGTCTGGATTTACCAAGTGTCACTACTGAGAGTAAGTTATTGGCAATTCCGTCAGCTTCTGAGGCTTCAGAAGGGTCACCTTTTCAGATCAGTGTCGGCACGGTTCATGCCGAGTCCATAAGGTTAGCAGCTATGCAGCCTTTAACGTGGATTCCTAAAGTGAAACTTGACGATCATATCTCTAGAAGCCCCACTCAATTTGGAAATAGAAGGGATACTGGAAAGAGTGTTTATAGGCCTGAACTCCCTCCAACTGAGCCAGAGTGGATGCGCGATTATGGATCTAGAGGGGGCAGTCAAGGGAAAAAGAATCAGGAGGAAAGAATTGGCGCTCCAGGTTCAAGCACTGTGCAAGAGTTCTGATTTCCGAAGGATAGTAACCAGGGTCCTAGGATACTCACCAGTGGGCAAACAGAGGTGACTGAACAGGGTGCCATTAGCCCCCAGGCCTCTATTTCTGGGGTGAGGTCTCTGTTTGGAACTTCCTATTCGCCAGGTCCTCCTTATAATGGCACTTCAGGAACGCCGGGAGGTGAGACGAGGTTTTCACAAATGAAAACGGCATTGCCACCTCGAAGCTCATTGCAGGTAGTGGAGGAGTATGAGGGTCCAGCGCCAAATGCTCAGAATGATGACTTCTGTATTGTGATAGCAAATGAGGACGACCTTGAAGTTTGTGTCCCATACCTGGATCAAGGTTTCACCTCCACCTTAGAAAAGAAACTTCAGATTTCTGTCTCGAGTTTTGCTGTAGTTGAAAAAGGGCATTTGAAAGTTTTAATGTTGTAGAACAGATACCTTCTTGCCAAGTAGCGTGTACTATGATCTTTGGTTTGATGGTTCTTTCGTTACTTGGCCAACGGCAACTACGTCTTAGTTCCTGTTCCCCTCCAATATTCTAGCTTCAATGCTGTGTTGAATCAGTGTACTGTACTACAAAGTGATAAAAATCTTTCTGGACCTTACAATTCGGTTTATTTGTTTTTGCAGGAGCCCAGGTGTACAGATCAGAACTTATTCTTAGCGGAATTATCTCTCACCATTTGGATTTTTCAAAGTATCCTCTCTTTGATAGTCTTTCCGCGTTAGGAAGCTAGCTTGCATTGCAGCTTTGATTCCTTTGAGTTTTTATTAACCCGTAAATGCACGAGCTAAAATAATAAGTGTCCCTTGGAAGCTATTAGTCCATTATGGTGACTTTCAGAAATATTTCTACCGTTGAAGAATGTGGAGAATGTTTTTTCTTTTCCTCTTGGGTCATCTTTTTTACCTGCCTTGGACACGTCATAAATGATTTGCTTAAACTCCTATAGATGGGGAAGCCGCCACTTTGGGGGACTGATATGTACATAACGTATTTATGCTTTGACAGAGTGGTAATTTTAAGCTTTGCCATGTCCCAATGACTGCACAGTATTGCTCCTTCTGAAACCTTTGAAGGAAAACCTCCGTTTATCATCTATAGACAACCCTACTTACATGGGTATTGTAGCTGAGTGTGAAGTAATTTTTTTGATTTGTTATCATCGCATGTAGCATAGTTACGTCTTCCTAWCAAGGCTTGTTTCCAAATGTGTTCCTTGACCAACAATTAGACATGAGCTTTTTGACAATTATCGAGGTGGAAGACGTGCATTGAGACCGAGATGAAGCCGGAAAGCGCTTCATGTTCGACCTTGTATCATTGAAGTTGGCTAAGCCACGCCGCTATGGTTGAGTTTCTCCAAACTGTTCACTCCAAATCTATTCCTTTCCTGATTTTTAGGTCCACTTGAAGGACTGTATTATATTCCCATTTTGCTGCCAGATAGTAGTAGTCGGTTTCTTTTCAATCCAGCCCATGAGCTCGTGAGTAGGAAACTTGTACAAGAGTTCGTTGTTAAGCAAGTTTTAATGGACGGTTTGAGTTGGGCATCACAGCCATGCAATGCAATTTCTGAGTTGGATTTCAGATGTTAGTAGTGAAGGTTCTATCGACTTTGTTCGGTGGGTCTCTCGGTCTTGGACCGTTTTCATTATCGTCAGTGGATTACCAGTAATTACAGTTGATTACCGGTAATTACAGTTTATGTTCATAATTGCATGGGTTTCATATGATATAAGGTAGGCATCCTCAAAGCGCCGCAAATTGGTACTATGCTTAGTTACTATTATRAGGCTGGTCAGATTTTCAAATTGTCTTGTTGGCAAGTGAAAGGAAGTTCCAATGCACCAAAGAATGCAACATTTGGATACAATATGCAAAAGTTTTGAAGGGTCAAAGTTTGATTCTAAAAGCGTTTCTTCCACATAGATACATAACTGAATTTGGAGATGTACAGAGTGTGAAGATGGCGCTTTTAGTTTAGTGGCACTTTTGGGTTACCTACCTTATTATGGATACATGACCACAAGTAATGCGTAAAAATCATTTGAAAGTTCCATTGTGTTAATGCTTAAGGAAACTATGCCTAAAATKATCTGAATTAGCATTTGAGCGTGGTTACTATTATTAAGTTGTTTTTGTTTTGTCTAGAATCCTGGAAAATTCAAAGTGTTGGAAATAAGTTTATCCTCAACTGACCTTGGGCTCACATTAACTTACAAACAATTAGACAATGGATCTTGACACGAGGAACAAAGTGTAAATATTCATTGTGTCTAGTTTAGCCCTTAACCCCTAAATGTTGGAGGCCCTTTTTTGAGTTTCTAGGAATGTGCTTGAAAAGCCACAAGTAGCCAATAGTTTGATGAGTTGTATCAAATTTATTTTGAATTGTAATCGTACAATTTCAAACTAGACATGTTAGAGATCACGTAGGAAAAGAAAACACAACAATATTACTTATGGACTAGACATGTTACATATTTCATTGGGAAAAAAAAAATAAAATAACACTTATGGATTGAAAGATTATAATGTTGGATTATAAGGGTGTTGAAATTGCAAAAGTGATTTGAATCTTTGAATCTTTGAATCTTCTTTTCACATGTCAAATCTAAAAAGTTGGTCATCAAAAAACTTAAGGCCTAATATTCATAACCCCAATTTTTTAAAATGAATTTCTAATGTGATTTTTTCTCCAAGATTTAGTGTGTTTGAGGCTCATTTCCAAGAAAGTCAAGATTGCAATGGACACCCATGCTCAAAATCTTGAATAGAAAAATCATTATCAATCACTTTCAAAATTGGATTTTTGATGCTAAAACTAGACTTCATAAAAACTTTTTCAAATATATAAACTACTAAAATTAGCAACTTGGTTAGGTTTTATTTGAACTTCAAAGTATTGTCAACTCAAAAATATGGTGCCTTGGGCATTTAGGGATTAAAGATCAAGTTGATGACTGTGGACATCATCATTTTTACTGTGCATTGAAATCAAAATTAAAATAATCTTATTATGACTATTGCAATAATTACCTTTTGAATGTTTTTGTTRAAAAAACAAAATTTAACCTTCAATAATGATTGCTTCTAGTGGAAGCTACTTTATTCATTGACACATGTAATCAATTTACCTCCATGACCATTATCAATGGCTTTTACTCTATGTGTTCATTGTTTAACTACATGCTTGTTCTTTGCAAGAAAGACATATTCTAAAGACCACTCATTGAATATTTGTAACATTGCACACTAAGTTCTACACCATTACATTCTTGAACTTGTAAATTAAAACCTTCGGCATCACTAATAGAGCAAAGTTGCTTACCAAAGATGTACTCAATGACATGCATGGTGAAGGAATACACATGTTACTTAAAGCAATAAGGTAGAGGTACCCATTATTGACTCGTGCCCCATCACTAATCAATAGGGTGCCATATTTCCAACCAAAGGGTGTAACCAAATTCCATCAGTTGTCTTTGGAATGCATATTTTTGATTTTTTCAAGGTTTGGACCAATAAGTTCATAACACATAAGTGAGCAAGAAAGTATGAAGCAATGGGCGGGAAAGTAGTTCTTGAATGATCGGAATTCAGGTTTGTCCGGACGTTCGGACGTCCAAAATTTGCGTACGCGACCCCCATGACGTCCGTTGACATTTGGGCGGTCACACTCTTGACCGCCYGACCACCCCGCCTGTCCAACCGATTGCCCAACCGCCGGACAGCCTGTCCGATCGACGAGACGTAAACTTCCACTGGCTTCGGACGTCCAATTTTTAGCCATGATTAGGTCCATGACGTTGGATGTGGACAATCCTGTCGGAATTGGATGACTCTAGATGTTGATCATGGGGCAAGCCAAACTTTTGCCTTTCAAAATTCATAGTAATTTCAATTCAAGAGATAAAATTACCAAATTTTTGCGATCCCCTTTATTTAAGTCAATTCACCTTTGAAAATATTTGCTTTGCCTAGAACTACCCTAAATCATGTGTAGAATTGCTTATTTGATTGRTTATAGGTACCTCTACCTTATTCATGGCTTCACTTGCATGCYTTTATTTCATGGCTATAGTCATGTGGCCTCAATATTCCATAAACAAGTCTTGGCTACTTGTCTCATTGCACCTAGTGCATCCTATATTTGTCAATACATAAATGTGTTAKTGTTGATTAATTAACACTATGAATAAATATGTGAATAAAATAGAGTAAATTAAAAATCCACATAGATGCCCCAATTGAGATGGAAATTGAGTTTTACCCTCYAATACTCTATAGTTATGGCTAGGGCAAATTGAACCCCYTKWTKSCCCMKTTTTTTACCCTTGGAGAAAACAATAGATTTTTTTTTAACTTGCCGAATATAAGAAAATTTACAAATCTTGAATGCATATTTGCAATCAGACTCACCAAATTAGCTATACTAAAGTTAAAAAATACAAAATTGATGCGGCACAAAATAAGGGCGATTTTTATATTTACCTTCTCAAGAGGCAATAAGGGGGTCAATTTGCCCTAGCCATGAATTACCCCATTATTTTTGACATTTTTCTATAACAATAGTAGGTGTAAAGCAACATTCTTCAATCTTCTAAGGCCCAAATGTGGATGAAATGATAGACAAAGATGGTAGTAAATAGTTGTGGCTTCATTTACAACACTTTAGTTGTATTAATTTCAAATGATAACACTTTAATGCATGTAGTGCCTTAAAACTCCAAAGTATTCATGGCTTGAGTTGTGAAACTTTTATCATGGTACTTGAAAATTCCACAGTTTTATGTATTGTTAATGTTGGCAGTTACTGCCACTTTTTAGTACATTGTGTGAAAATGTACTGAAAAGTGGCAATAAAATGCCAATTATAAAAAATTGGTACACATGGCATGTCCTCATAGACCCCCAAAATTTTAAATTTCAAAATTAAAATTTTAAGTTATTCATACCCCTCTCCCCTCTCCCTCTTGTAATTTTCAGAAACCAAATCATTGACAAACAATATGGGACAATGCATCYTGTACCCGTATCTATACCCATATATGTATCCAATGTTTGTATTTGTAYTTGTATTTGTATYGTATCTATCCATATCTATAYCCAAYGCTCGTATATKTACYYGTATMTRTAYCATATCTATACGYGTATCTRTWTCMAATGCTCATATCTGTCTCTTATCTRTATCCATATCTAAACTCATATCTGTATCCAATGCTCGTATCTRTWTCAAYRTCTRTATTCACTTTTAAATCAATGGCTTGTAAATTTTTTTGAGGGAGGGAAGGGYTRATTAATTGACCAAGGGTGGTACGCCACTTTTTAGTACATTGTCTCTTAATTTGTCAATATAGAAAAAACATCTACCCACATGAAAACTATACCAACTAAACAAGTGATTTGACATCACTAAAATAAAATCACAATAGAAAAGGATTTATCTAATGATACTAACTTCAAACAATTGCATTTCATATTCAAGAAGACTAGATACATACATCTTTATTGATGAAATGATACAAAAAAAAAACAAGCACTATGAAAAGTGTATAAACAAAACAAGTTGATTTGAGCAATCATAAATGAATCCTACACCCAAATGATTGAAACTGCACCTACARTATAGACCTATGTCCTTGTCAATGAAACGATTAAATGATACAAAAGATTTTGACTACTCCAAATAGTGAAATTAGGTTGCTTTAACAATTAGGTTGCCTCACATCAAAACTATTACTTTACAAGCCATCAAAGTCAACAAACATTCCTAAAAAATTTTTTTTTGTACACATGGAGGTTCATGAATCTTAATTACAACAATACCTAAATCAAAAGTAGTGCATTCTTGTATAATAACAAAAAATAACTGCTATGTGTCAAATGTCAAGAAATTAGTGTAGGACAACATAATTTCACTATTTTGTGTAGAACTATTTAAATGTAAGCTAATCCTACATCCAAATGGTTGAAAGTGCACTTGTATAAAAAGCCCACATTAATTATTGATGACATGCCACAAATAAAGACAAGCACTAACAAAACTCGAGCAAAGAGGAAGAATATTCATGCATCTCCAGTCGAAGACGATGCTCAGTCCATTGGTCGKTCTGAGGAACAGTCGGTACAGCACTCAGCACGGTCAGGTTCTGAGGAKGATCAACAAGCAGCAGGTTCTGTAGATTTCGATGAAGAGGATAGCACTGGSCAGGAAGTTGACAATAGTAATGGTGATGGAAGACGAAGACAATTGCTTGATTTAAATGAGGTTGCCACTGCGGTCCGGGGAAGTAGTCCCTTGTCAGATAACGGCGAGAGTGAGTACTCTGATGACGAACCAGATCACGGTGCTGAGGCAGGTTGAAACACCTTCTCAACTTTAGACAGGTGACGACGTCATATGGCGATGCACACAATTTGTAGGTACGGTGTACATTAATCTGAAGGAGGCAGAAACATTTACTTGTATTCTTGAAAACCACGTAGCGTAGCTCAACACTTTAGAAATCTGCACACTTTTGAGCAGACCGGGTTCTCAGAGGAAGGAGGTTTGTCATTGAAGGGTTCTCCTGGAGGTGAGACTAGGTTTTCGCAAATGAAAACGGCCTTGCCACCTTGAAGCYCATTGGGGCCAAGGTTGCCATCTYCAACGAGTAGCATAAACTTTTTGGATTTATTGCTGCTTCTCATGCCTGCTCTGATTCTTCTCATGCTAGCTTGAATTGCATCATTCCCTCAAACAATGTCATCATTGGGATTATTGTGTCACATTTCCATCTTACGACTATCAACAATTTAGTTTTTCCTTCTATCGTATACTTCTCTTATTTAACAATTTCTTAAAGAATGGAAGTGTAAGTTTGTTTGTTTTATATTTTTTTCCTAGAATCTCAACACAATTCTTCAGTGTAAGCTTTTATGGAGTTCAAAATCTTTAGTGCAATAATTTAAAGTAGATTCAAAGTCTTATAATCTAGTCCTACAAATATTTGCTTTCTTCACTTAAAAGACAAATATCTTGTAATCTATGCAAAAAAAAAAAAATTCAAAAAAAAGTTTTTTTCTGCCCGAAAATTCTGCCCGAAGTCAGACRGCGACCAAAAAATGGTCGTTTGAGCGCTTAGGGGTTAATATGCAAAAAAGATTGTGTAATTGTTTTGCCTTTTGCAATAAAAATGACGAGTTTGAGTGTTTTTCTTTTAAAGAAAGGTTGTGGTCCTTTAGGGGTTAACTCTTATAGGTAGTCACCAGTTTGGAGGATTGAATTTAAAATGGAATTTGTTTTGTTTTTAAGGTTGGATTTGATATGTATATATGTATTTATGTTTTGAGATTGATGATTTTTATCCTTCAAACACCAGGTTGGTCACCATAGAAATAATCCCTTTTGGTTTCATTTGACTCTTTTGCTTACAAGAACTCGGGGGAATTCATGAAAGATTCACTACTATGCACGATATTCCTTTTTTACACAACTTCAAGACTACATATTTGCACTTCTCTGTCATCCATTAGCCACAGTGTCTGCAATGATATTTTAGGATTAAGTACAAGGCAATGTCCAAGGAGGAGGGCAGTGTTTTTTTTTTGGACCATTGTCCCCCTTGCTGGCCTCACTATACAGGCCAGATTTTGGAGGGACTAACCAGTAGAGGTCAGAATTCTGACAATCTAGCGAAATTTCGCCAGAAAAAAACACATTGGAAGAGGGCATTTCGCGATATAAAGGGCCAACAAGGAAGGCGAAGCCCAACGAGGAGGCGCTTTATATCGTGAAATGCCCGACGACAAGGGACATTGCCTGACGTAAATCACGAGCAAGGAAAACGAAGTTGGATGAAACATGCGGGATGAAAAAAAATTGGATGAAGAATTTGTGATGCTTGATTTCCTAGGTTTGCTCGCGTAATCGGGCATTATGGTTGATTGCGCAGCAGAATCCTCCCAGGAAATGAAAGGGCAATTTCCTAGGAGTGGTTTACGGTTAGTTCTATCCCAATGTCTATACAATATACTCCTATCGAAATCTTTGAAGGAAATCCTCTAATTATCTAATACAAGCCCACAATGGTATTTTAGGATTAAGATTAAACTAGAGTACTACAAGATCCTATGATTACATGTGTCAATAAATGATATTTTTCAAAAATTTGGTACTTGTACTAGAAATAGCAATTTTGAAGCATTTTTGGTGAGAACATAGTCAAGGAACTTTAGGGGTTAATATACAATTTAGTGCATTATTTCACAATTTATAGCAACGTTACAATGCATTACTTGCAACTGAAATTAATACATCATAACAATGCAATAAATTGTAAAGTAATGCATCACAATGATGCAATAAATTGTAGATTGATGTGTGAACCCGTGAAACAACTAAAACCAAATGATAACTATTGACAAACCAAGGTTCTAAACTTTGTGATGGTATTATGGGCACATGACCACAAGTAATGAGTGCATATCATTTGAAAGTTCTATTGTAAATGAAGTCAAGGTAAAATGGTTGAAGTTAGATTTAGTATTTGAGCACGRTTACTATTATTAAGTTTCTTTGTTTTGGTTAGGTCTAAAAAAATTTAAAGTGCTAAAAATAATGTACATTGAATTGCCCCTAAAGCAATGGGACAATGAGCCTATAACCACATAATTGAAGTGTCACTATCCTTCTAGTCCAGCTCAAAAAATTCATGTACTTTTCTTTTGACGTCCCATAAAAAAATAAAATTAGTAATCAATTGAAAACATCTTACAATTGATTAAAACATTGAAGGTACTAAATAAGAGATATGGAGAAYGGAATTTGATGGTGAATTCATTCAATTTTGAAAGTTACATGAGATTCATGAAAAACAAAGTGAATCATATCCTATTAGAATAGTTTCAAACTTGTAAGTTCAAATGAACATGCAATTTCAAAGCCTTCCTAAAATATCATATTGCATTTTGTGTATGATCAAAAAAGGAAGATTGACCAAAACATAGCAAGGAAATTACATAATTGCTACATTTTTTGATAGAAAATGCATTCAATCAATCAAATATTTTCTAATAAGATGAGCACAAATTCCAACTTTCTTCCTAAAGACAACCTACCAAGATTCTAAAAATGATCTCAACATTAATGTAACTAAACCTAAATGCATCCCCCAAAACAGTTCATCATAGTTCCAATTAATTTTTTAGAAATACTTTTGTAGCGTCTAAAGGAGATTTTAGATTGTTATACAATGYATTTTTGGAATGCTATATGAATAAACTATGAATTTTCAWAATGTTGAAAATAGATGAATCCAAATGGAAACATACATTAATATATAGAGGATGTACATTTMGGCAAGAATTTGTAGGGGGCTACTTCAAAAAAAAGGTCACAATTCARACTTGGGTGTTGTTACCTTCAAGCCTTGCTTGGGTTGAATGTAGGTACAATATAWATCATCACTTTAACCTTGTAAAGACATGCTAGTCACTCTGGATATATTTTTCAGTATAGTGCACTTAAATAAATCCAGAAACAACCATTCAAGGTCAAACTTGTACACAAGACCTAGCTCGCAGAAAATTTCAAGGATGACCATTTGCACTTCTGTCCAAACATAGAAGTTCTGTCCAACATAGAAGTTCTGTCCAACATAGAAGGATTCTCCATAGAAGGATTCAGCCATCAGACAATGTACGCGACATCCTGCAAGGGTATAGAATGTAAAGACGCTGTAGCCAAAAAGTGGTCAATGAATAACTTTCCATATCACTGTAGCCCAATAAAAACTGAATCAGTTTCATATTCAGTTRRGAAMCCTGCTCAATGCAGGAATTACGTTAGCGCAACATACGCTGTAGCGAATTCCAAGGTTCTTCACGGCAGGATGGACATGCAGCCAGAGGYAGACTCTCAAGAAATAGGACAAAACAGTTTTTTTCATACAAAAACTTTAACTGATGAAGTAATAGTCAAAAGAAGCAAAGCATTTACGTACATACCTCCGTCACTGCTAATGCTCTGATTCCTTGTTTAGAGCACTGGGACAATGAAGTAAACTATCTCATACAGAAGGATCGTAAAGCTTCGTAGATAAAAATGAAGTGACATTACAATCACAGATCTACATATAGAAGATTGAGTCTCCACGGAAGGACTTCTATCGGGCACAAAAAGTAGAAGCCACAGTCACTTCTCCTTGGATGGAATCTCCGAGTCTAGATACAGACRATGAGATGGTGGCAGAACAGGTTCCAGTGGCGTTGCAATCGAACATCCCCTGAGAAGCACTGCCTAAAAAATGTTGATGCTGCAGTAGTCAGTATCCCAGAGACTACTACTTTCATCCTCCTTCAGCGTACTGCAAGATCGTTTGAAGTGGACAGCAAGAAACCTCCAACGGATGCACTGGTCTGCGAGTGTAGAAACAGTCATGCAACAAATGGCGCTCTGATAATGGCGCATGTTGATGAAACGGAAGGCAAGATCATCTCCATGCGAGAGCATAAGCTCCTGGCTTCAAAGCTAACATCCAATGTGCATGTGAGCCTACTCRTGTGAGCATTGTAGCAAATTGCTATGTACAAAAATAGGGGAGGAAGTACGCCTCGCTAGTGCTCAAYACGATCAGGAGCGTCACCGCCGAAGCATTCCTGCCACACACGAGGATCAGCGAAACCTGAAGACGGTGCCCAAGAGACATCACCCATAGATTCTCGGCATGAAAGAGAGGGCGTGAAGGGGGTTGTAGGACAAACGTCGTCCTCATTCACTTCACTGCACTTCTGCTTCTTCCGAAACTTCGATTTTGCTTTCCTGAAGTTTCGGATGATAACGACGGAAGGCAGCTTGATGCAAGCAAGCGCTAAAAGATGTAGAAGAGAGAGGGGGCAGCAACACACGGCTGTACAATCAGCTGCTGCTCCAGCCATGCACTTGCACATTCCTGTTTTTTTRGTGGTGAAGTTCTTGGTTTCCCATTCTTCACCACTCCATTGACCCTGCTGCCAACGGTCGCCCTCGCGTCTGCACGAACAATCAAATCTTGCGACGTTCCCTTTAAGTTTGTTGGGAGACTTGGCAAGCTTCGCAGAGGCAGGAGCAGAACCTTGTGATGTCAAGCTCTTCGGTCGACTACCAGAAGTTTCTGCTATCAGATGCTTCTTGGAGTCGCTATGTTGCACTGACCGGTG
>VACF01000100.1:0-18944 GCA_006891605.1 Pleurozium schreberi
GACCAAGAGTCACTTTCAACAACTTCTTTGTCAATGACCTCATAATGCTTTTCCAATGATTTCTCTATCAATCATGAGAAAGAGAAATTACCACTCAATAGAAACTGTTTATGTGGCACTTTGCCAATCTCTACACATATTAATTGCCTAGGTAGAATTTCTTTAGCATTTTAATACTTAATAATGATACAAACTCAAACAATTGGCAATAAAATTATCCTTGAAAAAATTTCAATACAAAATATGGTGAGAAATTACAACACAAATCAAAATGATGAAGTGTCATGAGATCTTTTGCTTTACAAAGCTATAACCATGCCAAATTTGGGAGAACAATCAAGCTCTTGCCATCATTGTAGATTTTTATTGCAAAACTTATATTAGCAAGGTGCTAATACAAAATATTTAAAAATATATACAAGGAATCTACAAATAAATAAGTTTTAACACTTAATATAGTACTTCACCACTTAAGTGGTATTTAGAAATTATTTCTCAATTTCSATTTACAATCCTATGGCAAGAATTCATTTTCAACAACTTTGAGGTCAASGTAGTATATATAATTTTTACTATAGCAACAAGGGCAACCACCTCATATGTTATCAATCGACACTTCTATACTTCATTTTAAGCATAGAACTCTAATTTATGAAGTGAATTTCTGACAAGGTCTTCTATACTAATTACTTCAAACTTCATTATTTACACTTTTAAATACAAAGGTGTTTTTTGAGTTTATTATGGAGGAAATGAAAAAGGATTTACAATCTCAACCGACTCATTACTATCTTYGAAGTGGTAAATCTCCTTGTAAATCTCCAATTCATTACCATGATAGTAATCTCTTAAATACCACTTACAATGAATTGCAATATAGGTCAACAAATTTTKCTCTTGTTATTGACGTTTTACTTAAAAATGAAAAAATAAATTCTATAATTCCATGTGATTTGCCCAATCAATTACACAATATAACATAATAACAGAAACCTTGCTATACACCTAATATCTCCATATATATAGATTATTATAAATATAAAAATCATATCACGTCAAAAAGTTCTAACTCACTAATTCCCATAAACATTTCTAGTAGTTAATGTAATCAAATATTTAATACTTCAATGTTTCCATACAAACTATACCATTATGTTCAAATACAACACATTTACTTGACATTGGCTTTGATATTTCATAAGGCACTTCTTCAAAATCCTCACTACCAAAAACTCACCCCTTATTAAAGTTTCCAAGGGATTTTTTGAACCCCTTAAGGAAACATTAATTCATTGAACTTGTGAACAAGTGAACCCAAAACATGTTGCACAAGTGTGTCTCACCTCAGAAAATAACTTTTTTCAATCTAAAAATGACCTCTACAATCAACTTGAATAAATAAATAAAATAGAGTCTTTAAAAAATCATGATTAGAAACTATTATTTTGGACTACAAAAAAATACTGAAATTAGTAATATTCAATCTTCAATTAGTTTTAGAAAGAACTCTCAACTCTTAGTTTAAACTTTCTTTTAGCCCAAATTTTAATAGGAGGTGGGATCGGGGAATATTTTTCATATGCACTAAATTTCATGACAATTGAAAACATGAGTTAGAAGTTATGGCCTAATGTGTTACTTTTTTTGTAAATGGGCCGTTCGGGCAGATTATAAAAAATCACTTTTTTCAAAAAACAAAAATTTCAAATTGATTTTCTAGAGTTATATATTTATGGAAAGCACTAATGGCCCTTTGTCCTATGGGTAGTGGCTCGTTGTCTAGACAAAGAGACACTTCATTTACACCGGTCTCTTTTTGGAGACTGGAGTTTTAAATTTTTAATTGATGTGGAAAGCACTAGATCATTCTATTTTGATCAATGAATCAAAGTTACCAGGATTCTTTTGTTTGTAGGCAATTATGGATTTTCTAATCTAAATAAACTTTAAAACCCTTTATCAAAATCAATTTTCATAAAGTTTAAGAAAATATTATAAAATCATAGGATGTCAATTGTTTATTACAATATTTTAACCATTGAAATCGGCATCTTTCTATTCCCTAAATAAATCTGTAACAATTTCGTATTTTGAACCATTCTGTACTATTGCCAACTTACTATCCTTCTCCTATATGCTGTCCAATTCTCCTGTATGCTGTCCAATTGATGATCTCTATTTTTTCAAACATGCGGCCAACCTTTCCAGGAAAAACAATTGAAAGAAGGATCACCATTTTTGGCATTTTTCATAGAAACTTGAGTTTGTGTCTTAGGAAGTGTAATTGCTAGGTATTTTGTTGGGCCAAAAAAGAGATTTGAGTGAATTTGAATGCTTATTTTTGCAATCCAGGGCAGTAGAAATTTTTGAAATTTTTACCACATGTTCTCAAGTCAACATGCAACAAAAATACAACATCCCACAATTACATGTGTCCCAAAAAWTTTCTTTCAAAAGTTAGGTACTTGTACTAAAAATGGTAGTTTTGGAGCATTTTTGATGAAAACGTAGTTATGGAATTTTAGGGGGTAATCCTAAATGCCCAATTGCAAACTACCTATTTTGGCATTATAGCAATTTTGGGTAGCTCTTTACAAATGAAATTATTATTTTTTTCCTTTGAAAATTTCACGCAACATGTGCTCAAGGAGTAGCTTTAAGGCTCAACAATTCCATTCTGATTAAGGTGATGAAAATTATGAGTTTTAGTTTGTGAGTAGGTATGGAATCTCTCAAAACCAAACCTACTTGTAAACTAAAAATTATTAAATCATAATAAAACAAGGATTTTGCTTGATTARAACTTTAGAAGTCATGGACACTAAGACTAAAAGTTTTTGAGATAGAAATTTTGATACTATTGTCATATAAAAATCATAGTCTAGAAAAAATAGGTCTCAAAAGTCAAAACTAGTTTAGAGGAATGAAGTGAACTTCTCGTTAGTGATGTAATTTTATACATGCTACCTCATCATTGAAAGGATGTAAAAAAAAAACTTTAGACAAGACATAGAACATGATGTCTTTGGCATATGCTATTGCAAAGAGTTTGCAGAAAGATTAGTTGGGCTAAGGTAAATCAGCCTATAATATGCCAAATGGAAGCTATCTTTTTTGCATGCAAAAATTATTCTAGTGGTGTACATTTTAGAACTAGAATGTTCATCATCAATATAATTTTGCTTGTAAATGATTGGCTCCCAATCCCATTACTTTATTGCATGACTTTGGGCATATTAGCATGATGGTAAATTTCATTAAAAAGGTGGTATTCTGTTTCCTTTTAGTGGAATGTTGTGCCATTTTAATGAGATTCACCATTTCACCATGACTATGGTACAAGTGTACAACGTCTAGGACAATGCAACACATTGATCTTTTAGCTTTGTTTCAATACAAGGACATCAACATGTTGTAAACTGGATAGGGGTTTTAACAGGGACCAAACAATTAACTGGACTTCTTGTGGAAAACTGCAGATGTTTGAAACATGATGCACAACCTTAAGACACTTCAATAACTATTCATGTACATCAAAGATAGATATTCATATAGTGTGAAATGTCAATCAATTAGTATGGCCCCCCTTAATACCCCCTATTCAGTGTACTAGATAGAGTGACTGTATGGATTCACACAGCATTATTAGAAGTTAGGGTCCAATACAGTACATGCACATTATTAGAAGGGTCCAATCATTTAAATCATTTTCAAAAAACAAATTTAAGAATTTTGTTTCCTTCTCCATCCTTGGGGGCAGAAACTAAACAATTGCACCATCAAATACGGAGCAATATTGTATCACATACTCTTTGAGTCCAGCTCAGTCGTCTTTGAGTGTGGATTTCTTAATTTCTTAATTTCTTAATTTCTTAATTTCTTAATTTCTTAATTAAGTTTTTAATGTCCCAACGTCGCCACTGAAACTTGGGCCGGAGCCTTTCATGCATCTGTAAGTTAAGTTGTGACAGCAAATGATTGGTTGACACCAAATCTTGACCTAGCTTCACAATTGAATTTATATCGGAAACTCGGAATTGAAAGCCCCGGGGTCATGCCACTGCTCTACGTTAATTAATTAATGAAACCAAATCAGTGCTCCTCCTCCAGTCCTCCTCCATCTCCGATCGACAAATCCAAGGATCGAGCTAGCTGGAGGAATTCACTGGAAGAAAAATACGGTCAGGTAGAAAGGAGATATTCATAATAAACATTTGCTGTAAGTAAGTTAATTAAGTGTATATATTCACGCATCATCAATTAATACCGGCCTCAGTCACTGGAGATCGATCGATCAATCAGTGGCCAGAACTCCAGACTGCTCGACTGCTACAGTAATACGTACGTACTGTAGCTACCTTCATGCACATTGGTACTACGTTTGGTACAGTACAGAATTATATATAAAAGTTATTTATACGTACTTACTGCAGAGGCAGGCAGGCAGGCAGACCCACTGGCGACAGGCGGACGGACGGACTTGTATGTAAGGTAGCGGAGGTCCTAAAATGGAGCAGCAGGTTCTAAAATCAATCAGGCTCTGGAGGTACATTTCGCACTTTCCAATGTACAAGCAGTTTACATTTGAGGAGGTGGTCGGTTTTAGAACCCCATTGAAATGCACTTTTTTCTGCAACTTCAAAAATTCATATCTAATTCCACAAAGCTCCAAAAAAATATGAAAACGACTTGGGTTAACTAGATGCCAACTTCACTTGTCTTTCAAGAAAAAAATTTACTGGAAATTATTTCAAGCAATAAGTTTCACCTTGCCAAAATTGAGCTTCAGCCCTTAGATGGGCGCTTAATTTATGGACCTCCTACATTATGCATGAAATTACTGTATCAATGTACAGTACCTACTGTTCAATTCGTCGTTCAGACTGCTAGCTGTACAGTARATCGATCGATCGATCGATCAGACCTGAGCAATTCAATTCCAGCTCGCGCGCGCGCAATCGATCAAAGCCTTTCCTTCAATTCGATCCTTCGAGATCGATCTCCGTCCCTCTGGGCACGGCACGGCACGGCAGATCATTGCCATGGCTGTGGAAATCAATGCCAAGAAGCTTGTAGCTTTTGGAACATTGTCCTGGAACTTTCTCACTTACTTTCCTTCCTTACCCATCCGTCAGTCTCTGTCTGTCTTGTCATTCAGTCAGTCACGGCAGGCAGTCAGGGAACTCAGGGAACTCAGGGCTCTGTATGATTATTATATTTATATTAAAAATCCTGGACCACTCCAAATTTACCACCCACATCATTTTTTTGACTTGACGTAACTTCAATGACGTCAGTAAAAAAAATTTAATTAATTTGATTGAATTGTTTATGAAGAAATACTGCTCCAGTCACCAGTGAGATTGTATTTATGTACCGTATCAGTATGTCAGGCCGGAAAGGGAAAGGGAAAGGAAGGGGAGAGAAGGAAAGGGAAGGGTTTCTTTTCCTTTTCCTTTGGGTTTGGGATTAACTCAACCTTACCCACATCATTCTTTGACTTTACTGAACTTCAACTACGTCAGTAAAGAAAGAATTCAAATGTAATTTAATACAAATTGTGTGTAATTTATGTATGTATTAAGAAATTATTARGAAATACTGCTCCAGACTGTATCTATGTACAGTACCAGTATGCTCAGTTAACTTACCATGGAAGGGTTTCCTTTCCTTTTCCTTTGCGTTGGGGATTTAAGTTTGAGTTACGTTAACTTTTACTACTGGGACGTAACTTTAACGTACAGAACTGTACATGTACAGTAGTAGCTCTGAGTGAGCGAACGGGAGTAAAGTAACTAGTAACTTACTATCTTACTAACTTACCAACTTACTACTAATCTGTCAAATCTACGTTTGTTGCTCTTTGAACTCAACCTTTAACTTACTGTCTGTCTCACAGTCCTCCTCCCTGTCAAATCTTACCTTTAACTTATTATAGTTAAGTTTACTACCAACTCATTGAMCTGTTTACATCCTRTCAAATAAAGTAAGTAAGTTAAGTTATTATCTTATACTTTGCCCCACTCACTCATTGGAACTGAAGAAATGGGCTGACATGGAAATAAACAACAATCATGCATGCCCAAGGGGGGAGGAAATTAACTTAATGATTGATGATGGGAAGTGGGTTGGAAGGGAATTGATTAATTCTTAAATAAAGGACAAGCTGAGTGGTGACCGTGGAAAAAAATCATCCATTTTGATACCGTGGGAAATCATTGGTTTAAAAAAAATAAATAAGGAGGCACGCATTGGAAGTCAAACTACCGTAGAAGATTTTCCTTTTCGACGCACAGAAGTCTAAGGATGAATAGTTGCACTTTTGTCCTATAGAGAAACGGATGCTCTCTCATTCATTTATTGACCGATAAATGGCCTTGACGTTGTTTAGGGGTTGAGGGGGATCCAACTACACTTGAATTGGGAAGAAATTTGAAAAGTGTTTGAAAAGTGTTTGGTTTATTGATCAAATACAACCAAATTCATAATATACACTATATGTCTACAAAGGATTTTTTGAGGCCCTTCAAGGGTTAAGGTGGATATTCCTCAAAATGCTATTTTTTTCTATTATGCCTAGTAGTTACTATTATTAGAAACTACTCAAATTTTTCATACATTCTTTTTAGCAAGTGAACGTGACATTTGGATACCGTATGCAAAAGTTATGAAGGTTCAAAAAGTTTTTGGATAGAGGTTCCAAATTTGTTGCTTCCACACATTCAAGTATATATTGATTTTGGAGATATGCATAAGTAGAGTGATGATGCTAAGTAGTTAGGTCCATAGGGCAATTTTGGGTGTACCCACCTTATTCCCTTTAGATTGTCAGACATTCATGTGCCATGGAATGTTTTTTTCTTTTAAAATAAGATTTAATGATTGACAAAAGTTAGATTTGATTTAATCTCACAAATTACTTGCAACCACATCGTGGTTTTTGAGGTTTCACTTGACTATCAYAGTTTGATGTTTAACTTGTTTATTGCACAAAATTCATACTTTAGGATGAATATTTATATGTATCCAAGTTTATAATTTGTGTGTGCCCTTGCAATTTGGAATGCATTTTGTATGCATTTTTGAATGATTTGGCCTCAACATTTCAATGTATGCAATTATTGAAGGACTTGTGAGGAATTGCCACTTAGTAGTTTATTGACTACGACGTTAGTTTGTGAGCCTAAAAATGAGAGCTTAAAACTGCATTCATACACTCTACAAGCCCAACGTGTTGACTAAAAAAACTTTGAATTTTTGAGGCCAATAGAGTGAAAAGCAAAGGCATTTCAAAATTTTAGACCTATGACGGTAGAAGCGTGGCTAGCATGTACAATGTGCCTCGCTTGGTGCTTTACCCGGCAATAATTTCAACCCATCTTGAGCCTCATTTTTTTCTTACAAATATATTTGTTCAAACTCAAGCTCCCGAAGGGATTTCAAGGAAAAACAACTATTTTGGATAGGTGATAAAGGGYTCATCCACTATGCATCATCCCTTCAAAGCACTCAAATTTTAAGAGTGTTTCAACCTCTAAAACCTCAAAGAGGCTTATTGTGTTGAAAGGATTTTCAAGGGGTGATGGAGAATACACACATAAGTAAAACTTGAAAAAATAATAAATAATAAAAAAACTCTTGAAAAAAAGAGTATTGTGAGTCTCAAATTTGGCACTTCCCAAAGGACCTTTTAAAGTGATAGATTCATGGCCCAAAAAAAATTTTTAAAAAAATTTGGAATAGAAAAAACCAAAAAAGATATTATTAAGAGTGAGCACTTTCAACTTCCCAAGGAACTTCTCAGTACTAAAATGGCTTCATGGGAAAAAAATTAAAATAAATAAATTTGAGAGTTCAAAACCTAAATTCCCAAGGGCCTTCTCAAGTGTGAGGTTCTAACAATTAAAAATTCTTAAAAATTGAATAAAACAAATTCAAAAAAGAGTATTGAAAGTCCAAGCCCGATTTCAAATCCTAAACCTTGATTGGGAATCTTGGTATCAAGAGAGGATTTTGGAGGTGGTGGAGTTGGAAAAAAATGTTTTGAAGGTTACAAACTCTAGACCCTCTATGGATCTTGTTGGTATTGAGAGGTTTTTATGGTTGCAAAGTGAAATGATCAAATATAATTTGATAATTTCTAGAGGACAAGATTTATAGTGAAATGATCAAATATAATTTGATAATCTCTAGGGAACAAGATTCATTGTGAAATGACCAAATATCATGATAGCTAAATTTATATTTTTAAATCGTATTTAAATATCAATCTTATATTTTTTCATCTTGATATTGTGGATTGTCTATTACTTAAAAAAGTTCAATTCATTTTAAATTTGTTTTGTAGACAAGAGTATTTTTTAGGACAAACAAAATTTTAAAATTTTAATTTTGGCTTTTTGTGATTTTTTTGGTTGCCCAACAAACCTCATTTTGAACTTAGGGTGGCAAATTTTTTGTTTTCAAGTATTAAATGAGATAAAAAAATATGTTTTTCCAAGATGATGATGTGTTTTTATATCTTAAAAAAAAATTCAAAAAATTATGATGAAAATTGAGATTGTAGGATCCTATTTAAAAGCCATTAATTTATTGTCCTTTGGAAGGATATCAGGACTTTAGAAGTTGACACCATATAAAAAGCGAATACAATTGAAATATACACAATATTTTGTAATTTGGATTCTAATACATAGAGCTTGCAATTCCAATAATTCTTTCAATTTTTCAATTTTATATCAGTTGAAGAGAGAATGAAAATAAAATTTGCAAATTTCATTTTTTTATTAGTTTAAAATCAAATATTACATACAATTATTTGAAAATTACAATCAAGGTTGACCAAGGTTCTAGTACATATATCCACCTTTCGGATGTACAAATCTTTAGGGAGTAGGGACTAATGCAAAAATCTCAAAGATCACTCCAATAATAAGCTAAAAACTAGTTTTATTCTAAATGCCATAACTAGAAATAAAGTAACTAATAACTAATTTCAATTGAAATTATTAATGATTATAGGTGCAAGAGGCCCCTTTCATACATGGATGTCCACAAGCAATGAACAAAATTCTTTGCAATTTCATTGGTCAAAGGCTAGGTTTTGTCCGGTAGGGCTTTCATACTTGAGCAAATGTCCTCTTGAAGTAGTGCCATGTCATCACCCACTCTTGCCAAAACTCAAGATGAAGCCATAGTTGTAGTGGATAAGTTTGGAATCAAGTTGGGAGGTGATTCCAAATCTTGTCTGGAGGACAAAACAAGTTTGTTTAAGAAGAAAGGAGTTGTTATGGAGCTTCCACGGAACAATAGTACAACTACAAAGGAGCTTTCATTCTACCGGATGTCTGGTTCCTAGTGTGAGGCCATCCACCGGACGGACAAAACTAAAGATGACATGGCAATTTCCCTCCACACTAAGCTGGACAATCTAATGGACAAAAGGTTTTGTCATCTTAATATGCTCTTCACTACAGTTAACTGTAGTTACAAAGGCAACTAGAGATAAAAATAGAATCACTTAACCAATAAAAAAAGAGGAGAACTATTAGTTCTGCTGTTTCTGCTCACTATATAGTTTATGTCTCTTTCAATATACTCTCTCTTTCTTCTTGCATACTTTGGGATTACATCTGTGACATTCCACAAGTAGCGGACGTCCATGTATGAAACGATCGTCCCTTCCATTACGCAGCTTTCCGTCGTCGTCGTCGTCGTCACTCTCAACCAGAATTGTCCTTCTCCGATAGCCCCGATCTCTGGCCCAAGTGCACAACTGCCGTCGAATTCCGCCATTGCACGCAATCGGCCCCGGTTGCAGACCAACTCACAGATCCGCTGTCACGACATCTCCTCCGTCTCGTAGTTTCTCACACTAGCAACCTCTGGAATGACATTTTGAGTAGAGAGATCGCATTAGGGTTTGCGAGCACAGTCTTTTTGTTTGATTGCCATTGGCGACCTGGAAGATTGTTGGAGGGATTGGTAAGCGATGGCCGCGAATGGAGGAGTAGGAGAGGACGGGGGGGACATGAACCACGCCGTGGAGGCGTTCTTCGCCGGCTCGGAGAATTCCGTGGTCATGGCGTTCCATGTGGCCAAGAGCCAGGCGTCGTGGAGTGTGGCCGGGCGACGCACGCGCCATAGCACGAAGCCGCGCGTTCTGGCTCTCACGGGTATGTGTCTTGTTTGATGGATTTGTAAGTTTTGGATGGTTCTAGGGTTGTCTCATGGCAATGCGGGAGAGTTAGAGTGGGTGTTGGAAKAGAGTCGCTGGAGACAATGTGGCTCTGGGAGGAGATGCTATTCACAATGCCGTAATGCGATGGTATGTTTGAGACAATGTAGGGGGATCTGTGTCGTAAGTCATCGTTAGAGTATACCCTCTCTATTTGTTAGAGCTTGGGAGCAACAGAATTCTAAGTTTTCTACTGAAATTTCATATGGCCATTTAGAGACGGATGGTGGTATAGTCATAGTAATTTTAATACATTTATTGAAGAAATCTCAAGGTGGAGATTCATGAAGGTATGAACATAAGAAGTTATGCTTCACTGTCGCCGTTCTTCAAGCTTTCAGTTGGAAAGGCGGGTTCCGAATCCTTTACAAATGATGCAGGTCATCTGAGTAGTGCTTAAGAAACAGTGTGCGTTACTCTATGAGCTATTTTTAAAAGATCGTTACATTCATGGAGGTTGAAACAACGTAGAATGAAGTGAGAGGGAGTGCGATTTATATAATTTTTAGCTTACAGCACTTTKGCTACTTGGTAGTACAAAATTTCTAAACAATTAAAGTGAAATAACACCTATGCGAGTAGCATGTAGACAGGGCAGACTGTATGTTCCTTGCGGGGATGTAATGCAAGGTTGGGCTCGTATTTCCATTCGAATCCAGCTGCCGAAGAGCTTCTTAGAATGTCTCTTGCTAACTGACCATCTCGGCATTGCTCGCTGTAGTATGCAGCATGTGGTGCTAGTCTCAAGAGAATTCATTCTGTGTGGGATAATTTCAATAGGGATAAGGTAGAAGATATTATTTTTGTCACTGTAAGCACTTTAACACATGTAGGAGGTGCTTTCATTGGGATGTAGATACAGCTCTCTCCACAGCTCTCTCCAATGTCACTTGGGGTATTTCTCTTGAGATCAAATTTTTATCACTATTTGAATTTTTTATGCTATTTCAAAGTGGGAGGTCGTAGAGCAGTATTGATCGGACAGTAGACAAGCCCATTTGTATTTAAATATCAATGGCCAAGTCATGCTTACAACCAACTTTCTAATTGAAAGCCTACCAAGAGTATGAATCGATAAGTTGCTGTTGGTAACAAAGGTCAGTATTGGAGACGTGATCGGGTCCCTAATGGTTTTAGTATCCTCTACTTTGTGATGATTGGCAGTAGAAGGATTTTTTTATTTCAGTCACATGTCAAAGGACCATTACAATGTGGAGAATGCAAATGCTTTTGGTGTTTTCATGCGTTTTTAAGCATCACCTTTTGAAGTTTGTGACTTAGATTAGTTTGTCTGCGCTGCTGTGATAGGGGTTTGACAATTTGAAGAACAAGCCAGTTGCTCCACCTCAATGGACTTTGCGGACGCGTGATGATAGGTATTCGCCAACACGTGTTTACTTGGCCAGTACTTTGAACTCTTAATTTTTCCCGCTTCAAGATATTTTAAATTGCTTTAGTATATATATACACTCTTCCAGTACTGTCGTTTTCGTTCGTATYACCGTTCTGCAATCCTTCCACACAACAGATTAGCATGCAATTAGGTTGGTATAATTTTGGATGATTCGTAATTTCAACCGGATTTGTTAGAATGTTGAACTTTAGATTTGCGTTTCCTGTGGAAACGCTCGGTCCTGCCTATTATCTCACGATCAAAAGAACGCTTCGTGAGGTTCATGACTTCTTTTCTGCATTTCAGAAACCACCTTCTTACAGGTATTTTGAAGCTTTGTAAAGAGAACCTGGGGCGAGTGCCAAAGATTGTGGGCATGGACGTTGTGGAAATGGCACTATGGGCCCAGGTATATGTTCTTATTCCTCATAGGACCTGCAGAACTGAAGGAAGAGCTTAAGTTAATGCGCTTACATTCACTTTGCCCTTCGTACACTTCAGTAATGAGCTGGTGCAGGTGTAAGGTAATAATTTGTCATCACAAGGAAGGTACTAATTCTAGAGCCACGTGTAAATACTTGAATCGTAAACGGTTTTTAATTTAGCTCATGGTTTGTTGTAGGCTCATGCGAAAACTCTTCCAAGTGGAGGACCGGTTGAAAAAGATTCTGTTGATACTGGAGTGGAGAAGGTTGAAAAGGTCAGCGTGGAGAGGGAACTTGTTTCGAAGGCTGAGGAAGAGGATATGGAGGCCTTGCTTGGAACGTATGTCTCTTCTCAGATTTTTGGTATTCCTGGCTGAAACGGTCTTTGGCGTTTTGAAATAGTTTATGCAGTCAGATATTGTTCTTAGTCAGAAACTTTCTTAATGAGCTTTAGCTTGAGTTTCACCAGAATTGTGTTTAAAGTGGTAGTTCAATTTGCCTTATCAGACCTCGTGAACATATTGATATGTTYTTAATGATGTTTGTGTCTTCTTTTGGTCCGCATATTCAAATGACATGTGTGTAATGTGGCTCTTACAGGTACGTTCTTGGTATAGATGAGGCAGAGGCATTCTCTGAGCGGTTGAAACGTGAACTCACTGCTTTGGAAGCTGCTAATGTGCATGCTATTCTAGAGAGTCAACCACTTGTAGAAGAGGTATGCTTCCTCCAGTTTCTATGCTAGATTAATTTCATGATTCAATGAGTCTCACATGTTTTTTGGCCAGATGCGTACTGTTTCTTTGGATTAAACGTTCCTACATTTTGTTCATGTGATTATCTTTTTCCGAATCAAAATTATTGTGCAAGCAATGTCAAAATTTGGTTGCAGCACACCAGTTATAAGATTCAAAGATTGAAGAACTCAACTCTCTTCATAGCAAATGGCGAAAGAGTTGTAATGGCGAGCTTACCGTTTACATCCGAGCCACTTTTGTTTTTATGTACTTTCAGGTTCTTCAACAGCTAGATGCTGCCCAAGGAAGTGTTGAAGACATGGACGAATGGCTAGGTATCTTCAATGTGAAATTGCGTCACATGCGAGAAGATATTGAATCGGTATATATATTATCAGAGTACTAATCATTTTCTTGTAGGGTCATGGGGAAGATTCGCATGACTTGTTGCTTTTAGTGGCATCAATGGCAATTCGATAGATGCTACGCCTGCATAAGTCTTGGTTCATCATTTGTCTTGTGAGAGTATATTAGGTGAAATTTTATACTGCTCGCCTAGGATTATTCGTTGCTACCCCTATTTGTATTCACCTGGTATGGGTGGTGAATAGTTTGAAGTCATGATCCTCAGGTAGTCGTTCTACTGGTACCCTTATATGGACGKTTTATTKAAGAGGATAGTACCTAATGGAATTGTTATGACAGATAGAAGCAAGGAACAACAAACTGGAGTTGCAGGCCCAGAACAATGCAGCTTTAGTGGAAGAATTGAATGCGTTGCTGGAAAAGCTGAGTATCCCTCCTGAGGTATGGGATCTGACATTTTCGCTGTTCTCTTGTATCCTCGTGTGTGCATGTAACCTCGTCTTTCCAGAACTCTTTTTCCAGATTTTAATAGCTCACTTTGATGTAAATGCATATTCATTTACTTTGTGTCTTCATCGAATTTTGAGTTTCAACGTATATGCGCTGATTGCTTTTGTATGGCAGTATGCAGCAGTTTTGCAGAGCGGAACTTTTGAAGATGCACGAATGCCTCAGAATTTAGAAGCTTGTGATTGGTTAGCTTCTGCTTTGCGAAGTCTTGACGCCCCGTTTCTAGATGCCAATTACGTTAACATGCGTGCTGTAAGCTTCTTGAACCCCGGATAACATAGTTCTTTTGAACACTCGTTTTAGTCGCTTAGAAAATTGTCTCCATGCAGTTGATACTAGAAGTTCGATGAAGATTACATTTGTTAATGATTGCTCTCTTGACAAAAATACTGGTTCTGATAGCTGTCTAATCCGATATAATTGTCTATTGCGGTATGTAGCACTCAAAGTTTATGTTGAATGTAAACAATGTGACTCCTACTGAATTAGGAATCTTCTGAAGCTGTCAATGTGAAATTTGGAAATTTTTTATCATCAGCCTRAGACTCAATGTATAAGTAAAAATTCCGAAGCCTTCTGAATATTTCGCAAGCTCTACCCCTGACTTCAAGCTTTGATGTACGTGCAGGTCAAGGACAAGCGCTTAGAGCTTGAGAAACTTAAGTCTACTTTTGTTCGAAGAGCATCTGATTTTCTGAGGAAGTACTTTTCTAGTGTGGTTGATTTCATGATCAGTGATAAGACMTATTTCTCACAGGTTAGTCTGCAAAACATAATTTCCCTTGTTATTAATTGTATTCCGTATCTTGTAGGTTTGCAGATTTTGATGCTTTTGCAGGGCAGTCCATGTTGCTAGCGTTTATTGCTGACAAAATTGTTGTTGTTGAGTGATAAAGAGGGGACAGTTGAAACGACCGGATCATGCTGATTTGAGATTCAAATGTCGTACATACGCAAGAATGCTACAACACCTGAAGGTAATCAATCGTGTGCATGCTACCCTACGTGCAAATTACAAAYGGCAGAGACTGAACACTGCCATTGTATTGATMAGTTTCGAAGTCATGTRCTGTCCATGACAATTAAGGCTGTATGCTTGTCTGCAGAATCTAGATAAAAGTTCACTTGGACCTTTGCGGAAAGCATATTGTCACTCGCTCAATCTTTTGCTACGTCGTGAGGTATGTGAATCATCGTTATGTTGCATCTTCTTTCATGTAATCGTACGTGAACTCTAAATTCTTGATATTTCCTCAATACTATATGTTCTCTTTGCCTGTCATCCCCTGATTGCTCTAGGGACCATCCCTGATCAAATTTTCAATTTTGATGAATAGGCGCGAGAGTTYGCAAATGAGCTTAGAGCTAGCACCAAAGTATCACGGAGTACAGGGGCATGGCTGGACAGTTCGCAGGCTGGTGCAGCACAAGGTGCTGGAGGAGCAGATACTTCCACAGTGTCTGATGCATACGCCAAAATGCTTAGAATCTTTATTCCACTTCTTGTGGATGAGGTGAGAATATCCTGTTCCCCAATATTTATGTTTCCTTGTCCTTTCCTTGTAGTAATCTTCCTTTCTTTTTAGTATTAAGTATCTTTTTTTGCACCTTCCAACTTTTGAACTTCTCAGTCAGTAACCACACAAATATCTTGTTTATTTTATCCACTTCCTGTTCACTATCAGCATTACCTTTCATATGCAATGGAACACTGTTTCATAGTGACGGTCCTCTCTTTGTCCTGTCCTCGGTGTTTCTTATGTTCCATCTTGGCTTGCAAATGACACCTCGATTTAGTCCTTGTTTTCTCCTTCCATTTCTGCAGAGCTCCTTCTTTGCTTCCTTCATGTGTTTTGAGGTTTTACCTTTGAATCCTCACGGAGCTGAGGATAAGGACGACGACGAAGATGGCGCAAGTCCTGTGGATGCAGACGGGTCGGATATTAAGTCCAGTAAGCGAATCCGGTTCTTTGTGTTGATGTCCAATATTATGTCTTCCTGTTTCTTGTATGTGGGACAGTCCTGACTGAGTTTTTGAACGCAGCTGAACAGAATCCCGCAGAGCTGGAGTCACTGAATCTATCCCTTCAAGAGCTCTTGGATGGAATCCAGGAAGACTTTTATGCGGTGGTCGATTGGGCGTATAAAATTGATCCTTTGCGATGCATTTCTATGCAAGGCGTCACAGAGCGATACCTTTCTGCGCAAAAGGCTGATGCTGCAGGTTTTGTGAGGCGCTTGCTTGCAGATCTTCAGTCCCGGATCAGCCTGCAATTCAATCGAGTATGTTTGCACTCTTCATGAAAAAATGTTATTTCCATTTGATTTTGCTTCAAGTTGTCGTAATCGGTCTTTACTTTACGACACCCCGTTTTTTATCATASGGAAGAGCAGTTCCAACCTGTTAATCCTCTAATTATGTTTGATTATCACAGTTTGTAGATGAAGCAAATCTTCAAATTGAGAAGCATGATCGAAATGTAAAACAGATGGGTGTACTGTCATACATTCCCAGGTACTATATCTGTTGTTTCGCTCATTCTGGTGTATTGGATGCTCTAGAGTTTGGTTTGGCAATAATCAAGTCCAGTGGGCTCACGGGGTTTTCATTTCTTCATGTCATGCTGCKCATGAGTGCACTTCAACATGCAAATGTGGTCTTTCGGTCTAAGTTGAAATACTTCCACTTCCGATGTGGCCTCCCAACTGAGAACTCATCAACTTCTCGGAGTATAAGATAGACTGCTTTACATCGGTATAGCTTAGTTTAAAGCATTTCTTAATCATTCATCCCTGCAGGCAGTCTTGTTAATGGTTTTCGTACCAAATTGATTTCTGCAGAAGGAAACTTTCGGCTATTGATTTCGTAAGTGTAATTAATCTTTGTTTTGTTGGTCGGATCAGGTTCGCAGCCCTTGCGGGTCGCATGGAGAATCTTATACAAGGCAATTCAAGAGATGTGGTCGACCAGGCTTATATGAAACTGGTAATTTTCATGCAGATGTCATGTTACATAGATATTTATCCTCCTTATCAGTGTTGTGGTTTGCTTATATATGTCATGTGAACTCCTGGGAGACGATGTGAGTTGTGACACTGTTGGTATATTTTGATAAGTTCTTGATGAGGCAGGGTTCACGTTTGCAAGTTTTCTTAGCTTTCGGGTTTACGGGAGCAGTTAATCCTGTGCGGTCTTGCAAGAGCTTTCATGAATGTATATTGTGAACTGCTGAGGTTTAGGGTTTCCTGAGCGTCCGTAAGCAGCAGATCATGACTGGCTATGGTCATGCAATGGAGTCAGAATCTATTTGTTTTTGTAGGATGACCTGGATGAAGAAACATAAACTGCAGCTAGTTTTGATGATTGTTCTCTTTACTGGCGCACTTACAACTAATATAAGCAACTATGTGCAGGCTTGCCTTATTCTATGAAAGTGATGACTTCAGTATTGACACAAGCAGTTCATTACAAACGTAACATTCTTGAAGAGTCATTGGGATTTCCTCTGCAACCAATTTAGTAGGGGCGTTGGGGGCTATATCTAAAGCTCTATGCAAGGTGACTTGCTAGAGCCTCACATTGTATTTCATCTCTCTTCCCGAGAGAAGCATATTCCGTATAAAGGTGAGCTAGCTGAAAATTTGGGGAAGAAGCTTTGTCAATGCTTCAAGGAAATTTAGTGAATTTGATTGACATTTGTGAATGATTTTTTGAAACTGGATGAATTTTAGGCTTTCAATGAGGTTGTTCAGAAGTTTCTTCGTTGCCTGAGCATGATATTCAACCTCTCTGAAGGTAAATCTCTTCCTGATGTGTCCCGATGAGCTTAAAAACTGTGAAAAGAATAACATTCTTGAACTCCAAAGACAGTGCCATCTGCTCTCCATGATTGAAGGCTCTTTTTCATTGTAGAACGTCTTGAATGCAAGCTTACCCATGTATTTTGGGCCATTGAAACACAAATATATGGTGCTATATGGACATGATTGTATTTTTGAGTGGATAGTGAGAAGAGTGCTCATTTCTTTGAATACCAGCCATGAAAAAATGGAGGGGTATACTTGTCATTTAGCCACAAGTGGTTGAGTTTTTCCAAAAACTTTGAAAGGGGTATAAAAGTTTTTTTCCTATTGGTTGTTAAACTTCATTCCAAAAAGCTCAATGGAATACTCATGTATCTCTGTGTACAAAAAACTCCATCAACTAGATACCTCCATCTCATGTTTGTATTGTGCAGTTTGGGTTGCAATCCATATGGCATAAATGGGATTATTCTATGTATTTTTATAATTAGTATTTGTATTTTTG
Source organism: Pleurozium schreberi (assembly GCA_006891605.1). Taxonomy (NCBI): domain Eukaryota; kingdom Viridiplantae; phylum Streptophyta; class Bryopsida; order Hypnales; family Hylocomiaceae; genus Pleurozium; species Pleurozium schreberi. Next base: position 17,978 of record VACF01000100.1, read on the forward strand.
TAGGAATATGCATGTATTTTGTATGTAGTTTATATGTTGTATGTATTTTGTCCTTCATATTTCATATTCAGTATCAATATTTTGTATCCTCGACGGCTTTGGTAGTTTGTGCAGATCAACAAAGAGGGTAGTTTCAATTTTTTTTATCCCAAATCTGACAGTGGGAGATTTATTAGGCTAGATGGGGTGGGGCATGATAGGATATTTGCATCATCMGAGGAGATAGTAGAAGCCCCCTGCCTTCCCATTCAAGAATGTTAGAAGTTCTTAAGTTGGTTTTGTAGTTCAATGTAACTCTTGTTTGGTCTTAATATCTAGTGGATCTTTTGTTGAGTTATTAGGACCTCCAAAAATTGTTGCACCTATAGTGCATTGGGTATAATTAATCAACATGTTACACCATCAAAATTTGTTTGTATATTGAAAAWTAGGAAAATATAGTAAAACCAAGAATAGTTTGGATGCTATAGTATTACTCATCTCATTWCAAATAGTGAAAAATGGACTTTTCRAAATGGGAAATTTGTCTTTTGAGAAGTTCATTTATTGGTCAAARTTTGTAAATTTGCAAATTTAGACTATGTCTCAATTTATGAACAAGTCAAAGGGATGATGGGGGAATCTTCTTTAACCCTTTAGATCCTAGAAGAGCCAAAAACAATAACTTGAAGCATGTAATATTAATGACATGAAAGTTGTCCAAATCTAAAACTTTGTGCAAATTGGATGGTTGTTAGAAATCGTGTATCACATCAATTGATATATATATTAAGAACATTTGTGTCCCAAGCTATAGAAGACCATTAAATTTTGCAATATATATTAATATTGTGCTTAATAATATCAATATACCRCAATGTATGTGATAATRTTYTATTGGGTATTACKGCATATGCAAATGCAATTTGCAWGTTTGATTTTTWAARRWTWWWAAAWTKGGGKTKRRKTWWTTWRRWTKRMCYTYYWA
>VACF01000100.1:19104-90098 GCA_006891605.1 Pleurozium schreberi
AAATATTCATGAARTGTAAAAACTTATAGCATTTCTAAAATAGTTAGTATAGATAACACTATTTACCATCATTAGTRTAGTGCTAGGGSCCTGTATAAGTTTACCYCCTAGATTGTGCTCTTTAACTTTGACAAAAACTTAAAAAATTTATATGTTTGCTTACAATGTGTCTCTTGAAAGTTTTGAATGTCTAATTTGACAAGCAAGTTGACTTCACATAAATAAAAACTTGTTGTAATCTCAATACGGCTATGAACATGACGAGGTCGTTGATTAATATACAATCTATCCAATCACATGCTTTGCAATACAAACAGCCTATTGCAAAGTACAAAGTTGAACAATAATACATTTGACATAGTTACCACATCATTACCAATTACACTTCCACTTTCTATGGTTGGATCCTACGTAAGCTGAGCTTGCTTATAATAGGAAAACCATCTATGACAAACACCTAGCAGAAATGACCCATTACGATCTTGCATCAACCCATGACAAACGTTTTTCAATGAATGTAATTTGAGATTTGAGTTTACTTAGTGGTTGCAATCAATGTCTTGGATGATAGGGATGGAATGAATACACTACAAGGGGAAGGGGTTCTTTAAGAGCAATATTAAGTCAGAAATTGCATACTGGAAGGCCGTGTACTTTCATAACGAGATCCTGAAAAACTTGTGTCTAGGACACGCTTTAATATACTGTTCTGAAAGGTTCGAAGTTGTCTTTTTAAGCATTTTTAAGCAGAATTTTTAAACTTATAAAATCAAGAATCCGATGGTAATAAATTGGGGAAGTGCTTTTCTTACATGACAGTTACTTCCATTTTAAGTAAAGCGATTTTTCTGTTTGCATTGTGCTTCTGACACATGGCTTACTCAGAAGTAATTTCTGCTTTTCACCTTGACTTGTGCTGCCAAATGTTTTGTGGCTACTGCTTGAAGCACATGAGTGGACAAGCCACGTGTGCTATGGACAAGCTATTGCTTGGTATTAAAAAAGGTCAAACATGTATTGCGTGTAATTTTTTTTAATATATTTTATGTTTTATTGACATTGATGTATTCATCTACATTGTGGTCCAGTGAACCTTCTTATCAACTACGTCCGGCCACTTCTGCATGGTGATTTCACTAGCGGAAGGACAGGAGTTAGCATGGCAACGAACAGAACTACACTGCTTACACACTTATATCTAACTTCTGAATTTGTGTACATCGTCCTCATGTCAGAGGAGTATGGCCTTCCTTGAGCTAATGCCTTTGTGAATGTCTGTTTGAAATAGTCGATGACACGATATGTCGAATAGTTCATTTCATCCATTCCCGTCACATTTCTTGTGGCATTTCTTGTCACATTTCTTGCAAGCTGTGAAGAAGAGAATCCGGCCACATTATTGCTCGATTCCCTGCTTCCTTCAAGGTCTGATGCTTAACTACTTCCGTCTACCCTGATGGAAACGGACAACCTGCAATGGCTCCATAGCATGTGTAAGAAGTTACCTTGACTGTACGCCATCCTTGTGGAATAATTTTTCTTCCGAACTTTGAACCTGCCAAGCCCATGACAATGCCCTTCCCAATTTCTTTTTCTCTTCCATCTATCACTGCGAACAAGCGAACAACGTCACCGCACTCCATCTGCATTATGAACATTCAAACCACTTTTCCACATTTCAGACTCATACAAAAGGAAGTGATCATGGCAATGAGGCACACATGGAACTACTAAATTGTGAAATGGAATCAARTTCGGAATATTCTATTCTCAAGTTTTCAATAGCATCTCTGTATCGCAAGTACTGCAATCACATGTAAAATCCCTATACAAGAGAATAAATTTTTTTGTACATTATTGCCATTAGAACAAAGACGCAGTCTCCGGAAGACTGGTAAGAAGCGATTATTGCTTCTATGCTTTCCCTTTCTTTACTGAATTATACTGACTGAGCGTGCAAACAGACACACCAAGGCATTGATCTTTCAGTCCCCCCTCTCCACTTACATTGCAATGTCCGGTATTCTTGCATTCCAAATACAGGACGTGGTACTTTAAAGACAAAACATGAGTAATTCATTTTCTAAATCAGTGTAAAATTGGAAGACAACTTTTTCCACAAATTTCACTTGCGTTGTATTGAGGTTAGCTGTTGCTTTCCCTTCATATACTTTGGCTTGTGCTTCCAATAACAACCTGTGTTCCTCGTTAGCACCGACCACCTGCTTGCTCGGTAACTCTGTCTCTTTTTCCTTCATCAACATTCCCGAAGACGCTTCACCGGAGATTACAGCAATCCCATTATGGGACACAACACTATCYATCATCCCATCCAAAGCTGCCAACATACAATAATGTTGTTGGCCGTTTATTAATTTCAATTCCCTTGCAGAGGTACACACATTCTTCAACAGATGTTCATAGAATTATCACCCAACACATGCAAGTTAAAACATATGACATGCACGARCGGTTTTTGATTTTTTTATCTCAAATGACTACATTGCTATATGCTAACGTAGTAGTACGTTCAATTATACTTTGAAAAACAACCTTCCAAATTCCACCATAACAAAGGAACATAAGGTCATTCATAGTAGAACACTGACAAGCATCCACTCATTTCACATTTGCTTCACATCCCCCTCTTATAATTCTTTTCCGTTCCATCAAATTGCATGACAACTTCGAAAAATCAAAGGAGTTTTATGAAAGTCAAATGCAAAAGCAGTTCATGACATATAACTTTCATATATGAAGGGCTTTAGTTACTTTGTGTGTTTTTTGGATTTTAAATTCACATGTCAATTTCATCTATTTCAATGGAGTATATAATTCGTGTGCTCTGTATGTAATCAGTGATGACGCTTCCCGTACCCTGAACCAACATTTCCTTAAGCAASTACCACAATGTCTAATGAAAGGCATTCCTTGAACAAGATTATGAAAATGGTTTAGGTTTCTTTCTAATAAGATTTGCCRAAACTCACCTTTGTTGGATGCTGTAACGGCAATTTTTTCCCCTACAATATTCGATCCCTTGCCAGGGAAATTCTCCTTTGCTRATAAGTCGACCTGCATATGACAATGACAACGGTAAATTAACTTGGGGACTTTTATACTGTTGCGCACCATTTTATAGAGCGCGGGCATATTCTGCAACTTCAACAACTACRAATAACAAGCACGTATTTCAGAATTAGGTGGAGGAATTGCAAAAAAAAAGTTTGCAATTCAATAACAACAACAGACGGGTGAAAAATATGCAAATTATCAATTTGATTGAAAACAAGGGGAAACAAATGGCCACAATACTTCAAAAACTAATTGAGATTTCGAGTTCAATTACAATAGCCGATTATACCATWGAAGTTCCGCTGCTTCGCTTCTTAAAGCCTTGTTCTGGTAAACATTTCCGCAGTCACGCATCTATTACTAAATGTTCACAACATGTATAGAAAATAGTCACTTCACATAGCYGCCGCCATAAGAACATCAATTGCTTTAGCAAGGACCAAGTTATTTGAAGACCACAATATGGTTCCTTTCCCATTCTTGATGGACTACTATTAAAAGTGCAAGGAAAACGTCATTACCTTCCTTGACTTTTGGAGCCTTAGCAATTCCCTTTCAAGAMTTTTAATTCTTGCTTCYACATCAACCTCCTCCAATAGYACRGGCTTAGATCTGCCTACGCTTTTCAGACTTGTACTTTCAATCTRGTTTCCACTCCACTGCCAAAATAGAAAGTCAAATATCACATAGTTAGACATCAACCATTGACACTAACGATTGAATGTTGCCATTTCGAAATGGAATTCTCTCTTTATTTAATTTAGTTTACTATTTTTGAACATTGTTTTCACTATAAGGATGGTCGGGCTGGAAATTYCTATGCTCGCAAYCCACTTCTTYATAAAATACACAGTRTAAGCTTCTCTTCTAGAAGTGGTTTGTTGGAACTGAAGACAAGGAGGCAGGAATGTCAACCAAAAATTTGTACATGTCACACTAGAATGCACTAAAATGAAATTTCATTGACCACTACCACTTACAGAAAAAAAAAATGACTATCACGTTAATTTCGTTAAACATACCAGTAATTGAAGAAGTGGCTTCCTGTCTTCCTCCACCATAACTGGTACCGTTTCTTTTCCTTTTCCTGTGATTTGCCGAGAGACACTAGATGTGGCTTCCTTCGCTGACTTTTTAGCTATTGCCACTACATTCTTCCAGTGTGTACCGGTAACATYGTGTGGTTTTTTGCCATCAACAGTTTTCTGACACTTGTACTTCAATTKCATTTTTCTRTTCCTCATGAATTTCGTTGCAGATCTTTCAAACATCTCCCTTGCTCTATGAGWGAAACCCTCAAACTCCCACTCCTTTTCCAGAGCATGCCATATACTATCCACTACATGCTTGGGATGATGATTTATGTTATCCATGGTYGGATTTAGGCGTCCKCATTGTCCCYGCACAGYAGCACGCCACTGGTGTTTATGAATGCCTTTGGCTCTCCCTGCACCGTCAACGTGAATCACGTAGGGATGTTTGTGCACTGCTTTCCGGTTATTTGTAAGCTCCTTGGCCCTCCTTGACCGAGTCCTATTCAGTCTCCGCATACACAATGACTTCTGTTGAGCGGTTTCATTTTCAGGAACCTCTAAATCTGCTTGGGAATCGGAGTTCTCTCCTGCCGAGGTTCTCACCATCTGTGGTTTTCTATTCCGTCGAACTCCAGCTTGGTTGTATCTTGCTTCACTCCACGTACTAACCTGCGGAAGACCTTGTGTGCATAGGATAGGACTTCCAGTGGACCTGCCTTGCGCTGCAGACGGAAGACCAGGAGGAGGGCCTATCAACGCTGCTGTGGACTGCATCAACGCCTGCATAATGAATTCTTGGAATTGTGTTCCAATTGCGGATGTGGACGGGGTTATCATTGAGTCAAGACTTATTGCAGTAGTCGCAGGTGCACGCTTCACCACCGGATATTGAGGACTTCCTGCGTTCTCGGGATTGTACTTCTTCCCGTCTACGTCCATATCGACATGTACTTCGTAGAAGCTGTCCGACGAAGCATCAGTAGGATAATCGTTGTCCATGTTGCTGTTGTCGTCCATTTCTGTCCTCCTTTCTTCTACCTGTACGTATCAATTGAAAGAAGAAATTAAACAACCACTTAAATTCAATCAAACTAAAAATTAGCACCTTAACTCTCAATATTTGCTAACATTCTGAAATTGTTAGACTATGATTCCAGTAGGAAATGCCATGGTCGATCTCCCTTACCACCTTCACGTCCTCTTCACCTTTTGCTGCAATTCCTTCCTTGTTGAAATATTGACAACCTCCTTGCTCCAATGACGTCGACTCCAGTCCTGTGCCCCTGATTCTAGTTCCTGTCAAAAACAAAGAATTTGAGTGATGCTTCACCAAGTTAGCAATTCTCATACTCCCACGGGGCTCCGTAGCAATTTTTTTCTGAGTTGAAAAAGTTCTACGACGTCTTGCTCYCTTCGTTGCATGGTCTTCTTTGGATCTGCACAAACAGTTAACAAACAATGAGCTAACGTGTAATTTTTGCGGAAAAAAAAAATGTACAGTAATGCAGGAAATGGGGGCACGCACTATTCCACTTACAGACACTCTAAGCTACCGCATGAACTACAGTTGCAATTATTCTTCCACGACCGTTTAACCTTCCCCCACGTCCACTGGCCAACCATGAATCCCGTTAGAGAAATTAATTATCGCCAATCCTCTTCAAACTTTATCTTCCATGCTGACAACRCTTTCCTAAAATATCAAAACGCATTTAATTTTCACATGGGCATGCACTGCGAATGGCGGCTGCAGATGAGATTATTTTATAAAAAAAGAGAGTACTTGACCACGGAATCCGGTCCAGATGCTCTTCCTATGATGGGAGCAACACTTTCCTTCTAAAGTCTCGCACTTTCTCCCTGCAAGCCAGCACTTCTTCTTCCTCAATGGACTCATATCCCCAATTAGCCAATTTTTGGTGACGCGTTATTGAATCTCAAAACTTGTTCCTCTGCATTCTATGAGGACATCACCTTAGACATGGCGACTTCCCACAAATGAAAACTTGTGGCACGACTTGTCAAAGAATTGGACATTGTACACTGGAAATTCAATTCTCGAACGCCGAATTCACAATACATTGTTTCATTTTAATAAATTTCAATAAATTGATATTGGGGGTTTTCTAAGAAAAATATAAATATAAACTAACCTCAAACCAAGCTGTCGCATTACTTCCTCATTCCGCTTGACATTGTTCTTCCTCAGCTCTTCGTAAAAAATCAGTCGCTCCTCACTCCCCATATTGATCGATTCAATTCACCGCTGACAAGAACAATTTGAACTGAGCCTTACTYTGTGTCCATCGCTCCTTTCTTCCAAGAAATAGCTACACTAATGACAAGTTACATTTCAAAATCAACGGATGGTAGTGCAATCATTAATCTAAACGTACGTCTGCCTAGAACTTGTGAAGGCTGGCCAACCCTTGTCTTTAGTAACACGCATTCTCCTGGAATTCTTTTGTTTTCCTTGTTATTGCCCTCACCCACGAACAAGCTCTTATTTCCGCATTTTTCTTTTTAAATATATATAGGTCCTCTGTTAATTCCTTCATAYTAAAATTAGAATATTGAAGTGTACTTTGGACATGTGCTGTCACTGTTTATTCTCAATATAAGGAAGGCCTACAACTTCGTGATGACCTAAGTGTGAAAGAATCCCAAGTCTTTGGCGGAGCTAATGTTYTCCAACTGCACCCACTGCCTAGCTAATCTCCTGCCGAAAGTTTGTTCACTCACAACMGTCCTCCTCAGTTTGCCTCACAAAACATATTTCTTTTTGCTCCTATACTTAACCTTCATCATGGAAGAAAGTCGGAACACCAGATTTTCTCCTCTGTCAATGGCACTCAATGCCCTAGAACGGTCGCGAGCTAACGAAAGGCTGCTGGGGATTTACAAATGCCCTTGCACCGAGTGCAAGGGTGGTGGTCRACCGATAATGCGGSCGACAATTGAAAATCACTTGCGYAGACACGGCAGAGACCCCACAYTGATGCATTCCATGCTAGTAAGTTTTCTCAAATTTATTCCCACTATGCTTTAGTCCAWATGTCKCTTTCACTGCTATACATCTCTAATMTCTTGCTACAATGTGCTACATTACATGAAATAAGGGAAAACCTAATTCAAAGTTTCTTGAATCAAAGTTGTTCATGGATAACTGAATGTGCCGTTGAAGTCAAAGCCTTAGTAGAAAATAAATCGATTTTCTGCTTACARCTTAGAACCTTCTCCTCATTYGCTCTCTCTTCATCTTCACACTAGTTATCGAATGGTAGAAATGAAGGCATAGATTTTTTTCAAATCTCCARACATACAAACATGACAAGCCATGCACACCCACCTCTGTGAATTCACTGCCTTCGTAATTTCAAATARCCTAGAAATCAATGACAGGTGAACTAAGCAATGTTTGCCAATTTTTGTGATTCTACCTCTGATTTYGTTTTGTTTCTCTGAATTTTTTTGCTGACACTTTTCACAAGTTTTCACCACTTCTTGAATGCTTATCTTCAATGTCTGTCTCATATGATGTTCTTTGAATAGCCGGAGGATGGTGACAACTTYGAAATGAACGTCTCAGATATGGAACCARAACCGCCTCCTCAAGAGCCTGACATCAATGTTCCTCCACAACAGAACTTTGACAGTGGATTTAACTTTGAAAGGCTCACAGCTGAATGGTTTGCGGGAGTTGATGCTCGAAGACAGGGACTTGCCAGAGAAGAGGMCGAAGAAGGGATAGAAGAAGCAAATTAGAATTCCGAAGGTGCATCAGACCCAGATATGGAGGAATGGCTGAAGCAAAGTCAGGTACCCCTATATGAGGGATCCAAAATCTCAGCATTAGCTTGTGTGCTTGTTTTGATGAACTTGGCACATCTTCATAACATCAGTAATTCTTTCATGGACGAGCTCTTTTCATTTCTACGAATCGAAATTCTACCTTCTTCAAACAGCTTACCACAAAATCGACACGAAGCCCGTCGATTTATTGACMGATTGGRTTTGTCTTTCAATACCATCCATGCTTGCCAAAATGGATGTGTTCTTTTTTGGAAAGACAGAGGGGATTTGTCTGAATGCCCAAAGTGCAATTCATCGAGATATGTACTTGGGAGCAAGTCAATTCCAGTGAAGGTACTCAGGCATTTCCMACTCATTCCTAGGCTCCTCAAAATGTACCGTTGTCGAGACATAGCTGCCCTCATGAAGTRGCATGAGAAAAACGCATCCACCGATGGCAAAGTGCGATYAGTCCTTGACAGTGCAGYATRGAAAGAAGTGAGGAATATYGACTACGACTTCTTCAAAKAGAGCAGAAACATTAAGCTTGGGTTAGCTTTAGACGGAATGAATCCCTTTGCTGATAAGTCAACTTGACATTCAACGTGGCCTGTATTCTTGCTTAATTACAATTTGCCTAGGTGGATGGTGACAAAGCGATTCTTCGTGATGCTCTCGCTTTTGATACCTGGCAAAGAGTCCGTGAAGTCTACAGACATTGACGTTTACCTCGAACCTCTTGTTGATGAGTTGCTAGTGCTCTGGGATGGGGTTCCAGCGGTAGACATGTCCGATAGTCCACATCCAAGTGCATTCACTCTACGAGCGATGTTGTTGTGGACCATTCACGACTATCCTACATATGGATTGATTTCAGGATGTGCAACAAGAGGTTATCAAGGATGTCCAATTTGTGGACCAGAAGTGGACTCTAGATTCTCTAGGAGTTTACGAAAAAATATCTTTCAAGGTCATCGTCGTTATTTACCGTAAAATCACCCTTTCAGATTTATGAAAGATTCCTTCAACGGAAAAGAAGAACATCGTAGTAGGCCTTCTAGAGTTTCAGGACCACAACATCGGAGGCGAGGTGAAGCAAGGGAGAGGTGGTTGGAAGCAGGTGGAGTTGCAGGTACAGAGAACGATCCTGTCAAACGGAATGGARTTAAGCRACACTCTATTCTCTTYACATTGCCGTATTGGGATGTAAGTTACCCCTTCCTTTTATGTTTCAATTAAAATGTGCCTTAGCATGCATACACTGTTGTTCTAAGCAATATATGTAGAGTAAGAAGTTATAGGCAAAGAAGGCGCTTGGAGTATCCTTTCCATTTGAATTCAGTAGCAGATTTCCCAGACTGGTTGGAGAGCATTGTGAGAGCAGGAGATCAACCATTTGAAGACAACGTGGTGGATTTGTCTATGTCACCTAGTGTGAAGACTCGCTCATTCAAGTCCATGAAAGCATATGGAAAGAAATTCCGCGTGTTCAGTGCTGAAAAGAACTTGGTTACATCAGACTCAGGGGTGTCCTCTTCATGTGAAACCATGCAACGAAGCAGACTTGCAGATACAAATTACGTAACAGGCGAAGTAACTTACTTTGGGAAGATAATGGAGATCTTGGAATTAGACTATGGAAGGCTGAAGCCCGTTCTGTTCTTATGCGATTGGGTTGCTCCAGTTTCGAGAGAACCAACGGCCTCTGTTAAGAAAGATAAATACGGTTTGACCTTGATAAAGTTCAGTAGACTAATGCGCCGGTCCGCTAATTCGTTTGTATTTCCTTCTTAGACATCACAGATTTTCTTTGCCGACTACGCGGAGGAACCGGAGTGGTCAGCTGTTGTGCACACTGATCCCAGATCGGTCCGAGTATATGAAGAGGCAAACTTGGACCGTCCTTTCATTTTTCACACGGACAGCCAAGTTTTTGTGGCAACCAATAATGAATTCCATGAAATCGACGAAGACCACATTGATGGTTGTAGTGAAACGCTGGGGGAACACATAACGGAGGAGGATTTACTAAAAGCAGATGCTGCTGTTCAATGTGAAGTGGACGAGGTAGATGAAGAAGATTCAAAGGACGATACAGTACTAGAATTTGGTGTACATGTCGATGAAAATCTGCTCGGATGATGCTATTGAAGTGAGTATGACCACATAGTTTGCTTTGATTGTCTGTGGACACAACTTTGGCAACTTCGTGCAYTGCATTTGAATCATTTAAGATTCTACATGTAAATCACATCATCATGAAGATCTTTGCATGTRTTACYATGGTTTCATAGCAGTGTCAAGAGTATTTTGGTTGCTRATTTGTTCCGTGYTGCTAGGTCAATTGAAGTASAGAGTAATCGKCAATGTTTCAACCTCGATCATGAACCATCAAGTACCTAAGGAATTGTGTGCTAGTGTACGTGTTTGAAGCTGGTTCACAATGCAAAAGCCTTTATGACGTGTTTCAGAAGACCTTCAATTTGTATATGAAGCGGAGTTGAATTACAACAGTCTGGTCTGATCACGTCATCGTACATTCTTGTGGATTGAAGGCATTGTCCATGTGAGTTTCAGCCACGATTACGTTGAATATGTATTTATTTATTTATGTGTAAAGTTTTTCACTACATAGTTTTCTGAAAGCTAGCTTACTGTTCCGTATTCATAATTGCACTTYAGAAGTGTTGGTTTCAGCAATTCAGTCTTACATGAATAAAGAGGTTTAAGTCTTCGAATTCAACTTCTAGTTGTTGCTTTCAGAGTGATGGTAGGTTGGCAGTTGACGATACTGTGAATGCAATACCTACGGCAGTTGTTTAACCCCTAAATGCCCAAGGCATCAAAATATGGTGTTTTGCAAAACTTTGAAGTTAAATTAACCTAACCAAGTTGCTATATTTGGTGGTTTATATTTTTGGAAACTTCTTTTTGAAGTCTAGTCTTAGCATCAAAAATCCGATTTTGAAAATAATTGATTGTGATTTTGCAATTCAGGATTTTGTGCAAGGGTGTCCATTGCAATCTTTGACTTTCCGTAGTGTTGAGGGAGCTTGGAAATTAGCCTCAAATACAATAGAGCTTGGAAAAAATACGGAATGGAAATTCATCGAAAAAAAATTTAAAAAAAGATTTTAGAAAGTCATAATTTGATTGGAGTTATGCATGTTACTTAGGCCCTTTAACCTCATATTTTTTTGGTGACCAACTTTTTAGATTTGACATGTGAATAGAGGATTGAAAGACTTTGACTCACTTTTGCATTTTTAACACCCTCATGATCAAACATTATAATCTTTCTATTCATAAGTGATATTTTTTTTCTTTTCTTTTCCTTAGTGATCTCTAACATGTTTTGATTGATTTTGAACGGATACATTTTCAAAAAAATTGATTAATCTTATCAAAATGTTGGCCTTTTATTCAATGTAGAGAAAATTTCTAGAAGCTCAAAAAAGGCCTTGGACATTTAGGGGTTAAAGAAAGGAAGGAATTAAAACCTTTTGGTGCCCTCTATACATATGAGCTCCCACCGTTACTAAACTCAACCGATAAACTAAGTGGCATGCATGCTGGATGACATACTGGAAGTCAAAGTAACTGTCGTATCCGAATGGGATTTTCCCTAGCTRGCGATGGAAATAAAAAAAATAAAAAACTTAAACGGATTCCTGTTGAAGATCCCTTGGATTTCTGTATTACGGAATCCCGAAATGATTGAATACAGTAATTGAATAGCAAACTTGTCATTGGTAGTTTTGCATATATGTTTTTCATTCACCATAACCAGCACTATTACTACAAAACAATTGGACAACGACAACAATGTTGTTTGTGCCGCAGATGTTCATCCATCTCCGTAGGTAGTGTGACGATAAAAACCTGACTGTATCTCCTACGATGCAGAAGCCAATGACAACTGACAGGCGTCGCTAGCTCCGTGAGTGAACACTGTCGCTCTTCACGGTAAATACATTTTGGAGGTGTGTGCCGGGTGAAAACARTGTGGGAACTTTCTAAAGTTAGTAGCGCWCGTCACSAGCCTRTACTTCCGACCTCTTCAAACCTCCTTTTCAGACTTTTCGTGACTGAAAATAAATTGATGCCCTATTTTACTGATTTTTTATTTCAGTCCTGACTTTTTAGCATACTTAATCAAATTTCAGTACTTTTATACTGAACTACCCTACTTAAAACCACTACATCTCTTGTAGTGATAGTGAATACAAGAAGTGACTTTCTTAGGCCTTCATGTTGTAGCTATGATACAAAATATTGTGAACTTCCACCTTTTTAGAGTTAATTCATCATAGAAAATGAATTTTTTAAACCTTCATGTTGTAGCCATGATAGGAAATATTGTGATTACTTTAGGTGAGTAGGGTGACCATTAACWAATACACTTTTTGTTGGTTTTGGGGTAGTCTAGCTAGAAACTCTTTTAGTCCAATTGGGCAACACACTTCAAAAATTGATAACAAATTCTTACTTAGTCAACAAAAAAAAAATGGTGCTCCCAATTTCTCACATTTGACTTYGAATGRAAAAAAAATTAAAAAATTTCAACAATGCMAACAAWGCAAACTAGCCATTCTACKTGTCATAAGCTAGTTTTTACTAACATACTTCCATGTTTCTAGAAAGACCAATGTTTTGTAAATACTAAACCAAATTTTCAAGAAAACTATGTGAAATGTAGAGGGTCAATTTATATGGTCAAGGCAAATTGACCCACTTGTTGCCTTGCCAAAAGGTAAATGTAAAAATTGCTCCCTATTTTGTGCCACGTCAATTTTGTATTTCTTCATCTTCCCTAGCTAATTTGAGGCCTCTCATTGCAAATATGAATACAAAATATGCAAATTTATTCATATGTGGCAAATACAAAAATCCAGTGTTTTCTCCAGGGATAAAAAATGGGGCAATATGGGGGTCAATTCGCCCTGGCCCAACTTATATACAACCACCTCAGATAGTTCCTCCATTGGATTTCAACCTTCATCATTTCAAGTGAGAATAATAAGATTCTTCTGGTTTCGGCAGCTTCCATCTGACAAGCCATAAGATATGGACACTTCCAGGGTAGAGTATACTGAAACCTTGTGCACCTGAATACATCTCCTGTACTCCTACTGTTACCGAGAACAACTTATCTATTCCTAATCAAGCTTGAATAGCATTCAAACTGCATAAAAAATTCCTTCATACTGAAAAAATGTTTGATCTCAAAGGTGATGGCTATCATATCCAAAGATCTCTACACTGATAATGACAATAGTATCCTCTAAGTAATCACCTTACTACGAATACAGAAGCAAAAATTTCATTCAGATGGTGCTGCAATGCAAAGCACCATCTGGTGGGAGGCGCAGTAGAAATGTCCCCACTCTTCCTAATCGTTCCCACTCTTCCTAAAACTCGTCGTCGCGCGCTCGGAAAATCAATACGATGAGAGCCAAAGACAAACATTTGTAACAGAGCACATTTCAAAACTCTTTACAGCAAACATGAAAAATGATACGATACTGAGAACATACCGGACTCCACTCTGGGCATAGTCTCCAGTCGACTCGTCTCCTCATTTCGGTTCATGTGCTTTCTTCCTGAACTTGAATTACATGCTCGGTTGTATTCTACACCCACAATAGACAGGAAATTTGGTTGTAAAACCATAATCTTTCTGACACTGTCWAATTCGTGGAGAGCAGTCGTAAGCCATAATCAAAGCAACCCTAACTGAGTTCCAGCTACACCGCACCTTTCGTTCTGTTTCTATTGACGCGAGTCACTACGAGTTGTGCTTTCCATCTGTGCAAGTTCGAGAATATGTATGGAAATACAATTCTAGAGGATACTGAACCACAAGCACTATGGAACTAACCACGATTCAAATTCTCAGCATTGGTTAATTCTCGGGGAGGCACATCAAATTGCAGCTCTGCATCGCCAGAAGGTCGTCCACGGTGGCTTGTCGGATGCACACCATCGTGGAACGCTCTTCTGAGAACCTGGTCGAGGAAGAAAACGAAACAAAAATTGAAGCAATGGCAGCAACAAAAACGCTACCGGAAACAAAACGTGGACCTTGGAATTCAAGAGGACGGAGGGAGTCAGAGTGAGCGCCAAACCCTAAATCGGGGATAATACAGAGGTCCGCGAATGAGGACGGTTCTAGACCACCTTGTCATCCCCTACAATGACACTTTAGATCCGACCCTAAGATAGAGGAAGGTTGAGCATGCTAAAACTACTCTTGCTCTAAAAGTGTCAAATATAAGGAATTCAACATAGTTGGAGGCACCTTTTTCTAAAAATAATATTATTGTAGTATTACCAAGTGAAAATCACAAATATTCAAAAAAAAAAAATTAGATTTTTCAAATGTCATGTGCAAGTTCTATGATTTTTCAAAGTGTTGGCTACCAAGACCACTCAAACTATGACATAAGTGGCCCCTAAATTAAAATTTGCATAAATTAATAGTCAACAAATTAGAGTTAGGTATGCGTCCTTCACATGCGTTAGCAAATCAAAGTTAAGCATTTAGAGGACACATTGACTAAAGTCAAAGGACACATTTAGTAGTAGTTTAGGGTATAAGAAAGGGAAAAAAGACACTTTTAGGTGTTTCTACCTTAACAATGTGTTCAAAAGTGGCACTGCTGACACATTTGTATATTCTAAGAATAAGTAGCTTTGTTTTCTTTTCAAATTAAAAGCAACCAAAAATTCAAATCAAATCTCAAAAATAGTTTTTCAAAAATTAGGAGCTTTCCTCCCTTTTCTTTTAATGAAACTCCCCCTAAATTTTGTTGTTCAATTTTGTTGTATCTAACAAGGGATATGCAATGAAAGTTTCAATGTATCAATAGTGAACATGTCAAGTAATTTCACTCATTATAAGAAATAAGTTATTGAGTGATAGGAATTTCTTCATCATGTTTTTACTAAATCTTAATAGATACAAATAGGTCTAAAGAGGTGCTCTAAAACGAAGTTATCTTACTCCTAAAACACTTTAGAAGATGTGTTTTGTGTCCTTTGGAAAATTTCAAAGAAGCCTCAAGGATGAAAAAATAAATTTCATGTAAATGTTTTTGAAAGAACTAACTTGGTATATTTTCTTATGTGATGGTTTTTGACTTTCTTAGATATGAAAATGGCAAATTCATGGATCACCAAAAAGTGTATTTTGGAAATTTGCATTTTTYCTAGTGAATATGAGTTTAAGCCAAAAAAAATCATCATTCTCAAAYTTAAGTGTCCAACTATTGAAATGAAGGTTTTTAACSCMTAAAGGTTTTGACTATATTTTCACCAAAATCGTTCCATAAYTGCCATTTCTARTACAAATACCAGATTTTAGAAGAAAAAAACATTTTTAGKCACAWGTAAGCATAGGATTTTGTASCACGTTAGTTTCAAAAGATATGGAATTTTCTTTYTAGAAATTTCCACCGTATAGATGGCAAGATATTGGATGTCACTAGCCCTGAATTCGTCACACTACCGGTGCTTTGCCAGTTTGCCGCCTGAAATTKGCCTTGGAAATTGCTTTGGGACTGAAAGTGTGATAACTCAAAGCATCCTCCCATAGGTGCCAGAATGACCAAGCGTAACAGTGTGACAATTCCAAAGGGGACCACACAGTGAAAGCAATGTGGTCTTCTTCTATGATAAAATGAAAGCTCTCAATACTTTTGTAAACCCTGGAAKGATGCCACCCCCATGACATGACCAAGGTAATCACCAAAATACTCTGATTTTGATTTTTGGACCAATAAGTGCATTCTGCAGTTAATAGCAAAGTTACAAGGTTACAGTCATTTCCAGAGTACGAATTGTAACACTCGAGAAAGACTTCCTTCTGCATCACAAGTCCAGCAGTGCTCATAAATACCAAGGTTGCTCCAGTGAAAACGATATGGGCTTCCCTAGCAAAATGAAAATCCTGTGCCATAGGTAAAAACATCTAGGGTGAGAATTATCTATGATTATCTCCAGCATCGCTTATAAATACAGGAGGTACCACATGGMACATGATATGGGCTTCTATGGCAAATTGAAAACCTATACTATGGCAAAAACATCTGGGGTAAGAGTTATCTGATGAACCTGTAAGAAATGCTTTAGCCATAGCTCAGTCTCACCCATCAGATTTATGTCGGTAAGGCACTCTGGAGAATCATGGAAAATCGTCCTTACGGTATCACAACTCCAGCATCGCTCATAAACTCCAAGGGACTCAGGCGAACACGAAGTGGGCTTCTACGACAAAACGAAAATCCTGAACTATGGCTAATGCACCTAAGAATCTATAAGACAGGCTTAATACTCTGCATCACAATTCCAGCATTGCTCGTATTATTTGGAAGGGACCACAGAAAACACGACCTGGTTTCCTATGACAAAATGAAACCCCCCTGCACTATTACTAAAGCATGCAGACAGAGCAAGAGTGGTAAGAATTCTCCAAGACAGGGTTACTGCATCATAATTCTAACATTGCTCATAAATTCTACGSGGGCCACAGTGCACATGACATGGGCTTCTCCAATGATAGAAAGAAAATCCTCTTTCCGRCTGAAGCGTCCAGAGTAAGAATTGTCGAAGATTATGTAAGTCAGGATTAGGAGGAATTTCCATGTATCGCCAGGATCATATCGGTCCAATGCCAGCATAATATCCTCTCAGTCTCACTCATGAGATTGATATCGGTCTAGCAGTCTGACGATATATGGAAACTCTCCCTTACTGCATCACAATTCCAGCATTGCTCATATAAATTCCAAGGCACCGACCGCAGTGAACGCAATGTGGGTTTCTATCACAAAATGAAAACCCTGAGCTATGGCTAAAGCATCCAGGGTAAGAAATACCTAAGAATCTACAAGGCCGGCTTCCTAGTGCATCACAATTTAAAGGGGAACATAGTGAACAATATGTGGATTTCTATGACAAAATGAAACTCCTCCATTAGGGCTACAGTATCCAGGATAAGTAACATAAACTCTACAAGAAAGGCTTGTTACTGCATCACGATTCCAGAAATGCTCGTAACTTTGAAGGAGACCGTAGTGAACAATATCTGGGCTTCTATGACGAAAAGTACATCCTCTAACTTTGAAGGAGACCGTAGTGAACAATATCTGGGCTTCTATGACGAAAAGTACATCCTCTACTAGGGCTGAAGTATCCACGGTAAGAATTATCTAAGATTCTATAAGACAGGCTTGCTACTGCATCACAATTCTAGGATTGCTCATAGATACATCAAAGAGGAGGCTTCGACTTCATAGTTTGAAGTAAAAGAAAGARGAGAAGGCTTCAAATAAAGGAGAGCTTACAAATCTTGCCTGACATGAGCAGGATCACAGTGAACGGTTCCAKGGCGAACAGCAGCGGCTCCTTGCAATCAAAACCTAAGAAATAAAATCCTTGTACTGGAAAACCAGAACCCAGGAATTATGAAATACTTGACAACAGTTCTCAGAATGATCAAAATCATTATTACCAATGCACATGAACACTCTACCCCTAAAGAAGAAAAATCAAGAGTAACGAAAATTCCAGTGGCACTGACCAGTTGAGTGTTGAATTCACAAATGGAAGATATAAATTTAGGCCAAAGACTCCTGTGAATTACTGCAGTCATCGCGGTGGTGCCTGTGATAGAGTGGACTTATTCAACGTACCCGTTGGAAAACCTAATGGAATTAGAAAAATAGCAATCACCTGGAGCAGTAGGCGTCCCTATTGAATTGGCTATCAGCTGTCATTATCTTTGCCATCACCGTCTCCACAACGTGCAGGGTCTAATTAATCCTGCCAAAGAATGCAGATCTTGCATCAACTTAGAAACCCTAATACACTAGTCTGCGCGCTCTCTCGCCCACACTCACACTCTTACTCTCTCTCGTTTCCTCTTCCATTTGCTATCTATTTCCTCCAGATCTGACAGCTTGCGTGCCTGTGTGAGCGAGAAAAAGCTCCCCTGTTGTATGCAATTCCTGATATAGTTCTGCGCCTGTAGTCTCTTGCTCACTTGCAGCGCCTCTTGGCTTCGCTATAAAGTACAACTCCAAAGACAGTGAGACTATAACCAACCATGCCCATAACCGAGACGGGATTCCGAAACAACAGAATCGAAACCACAACTGCCACCGCGCCTTTAGCATTTCCTAACACCTGCAGCGTCAGTGCACTCGTGTGCTTGGTCACCAAAAAGTTGGTCAGGTTCACAAAGTACGCCATGGCGGAGTTCACGATGAGCAGGAGCAGAATGTAAATATCCTGCCTCGCCAATGCAATTGTGATCCCCAGCACATTCGGTTCCAGGAGTAATGTGGCGGGTAACAGCACCACGACCGCAATCGGCGCCATRTACAACAGCAGGTTCATCGAGTTCAGCTTCTCCCCTTCCGACGACAACAGAATCCCTTGCAACACGGACTTGAGCGCCCGTGCGGCCGTCGCCATCACACACATAATAAACCCGTACAAGTGAAAACTCGGCTCCCCGCCGCTCGCAATCACCACTCCAGTCACCACAGGAACCAAAGTCGCGTACACCAACCAAGCCTCCTGCCGGAACGTCATCATATACGCAAACACGGCCGTGAAGAACGGCGTCGTCGCGCCAATCGCCTGGTTGAACGACACGGGAAGAAACCTTAAGGAGATGTTGCCACTCACCACGGACGTACAGAAAATGATGCTGAGCGCCACAATTTTGAAAAACTGCGTGCGCGATCGAATCGTCTGCATAGGCACCACCTTCATCCACGCGATGGCGACGTAGCTGAAAAGCGCGCACGCCGTCATGTGGCACATGGTAAGGAAGATGGGGAATTTGAAGCCATAGTTGCTSAGCAAGTACTTGTTCAGGAGGAGCACACCAATGTTGGAGAAGTACCAAGCACCGATGAGCGCCACCGTGAACACCGATGTCGACATCTTGGGCGCTGCTCCCATGGAGGACCACAGGGCAAAGCTTCCCCAACCACAAAAAACACACACTCTCTCACACACTACTCTCACAAAACACACTCTCGCACAAAAGACTCCTCCCACACGCGAGGGAGGGAGACGACGGGTGAGCGAACAAAGCTTCCAAAGCTCTGGCTCGAGATCTGAGGGAAACAGGGAATGGCACGATGCAAAGGAAGACGAGGAAGAGCTTCACTCACTCAGGCTTCCGAAGCTCAGTCCCCCTTGCGACGGACGTTTGTCGTCCGACGAGGGACCGACGAGGGACCGACGACGACGGCAACTGGGACGACGTAGTTGGACGAAAGCAAAAGATGAGTGCCCTGCTCACTGATGAGTTTCCTGGCAATCATTTATGAGATCCCTCCCTGCGGACGCAGAGTGGGGGCCACCAGGTGGGAGAAAAGTCTCCAACGTTTTACACCCACGTGAATAAGGAGTCTGTTGATTGATGAATGAATAACTCGAGGAGTCTGTCGTTGAGCGGATGATAATCATTCTAGATATTTGTTGAAAAGAATAATATGGAATTTTTTTAAAATCTATGTGTAGCATCTTTTAGACTTTATTTTTAGGAAAAAAATTGAATAATTAGCAGAGAATGATGTGATGATTGAGTGCCCTTTACTTGTGAAATAAAGATTCATAATCACACCTTTATTTCAACCTACATTCTAGTGTAGTAGAAMCCCGAGTAGAAATTGTAAAGGGTTGGCATTACAACAATGTAAAGTGTGGAATTGAGGTTTTAGGGATTGGAATGCAATTGAAATACGGTTGGAATTGGGTTAAAAAGTCATGATTCTATAAGTTTAATGAACAACACAATGCATGGAAAAGATTTTGATTCATTATTTTCCAATTGTGAGGAACAATTTTAGATTATAATTGCAGTTATGTGGGGAGTTAAAATAATTACATTRGAATTCAACAAWAGGAAGATATGTTGTGRCTTTGTCCACCTAAAATAAAACAYCTTCTTATTTTTTTCCAAARCAAGTTGACCAAAATTCATGTGAAAAAATCTCTTCAATTGATTAAAGAAAATTTTGGATATGATCAATAAAAATATGTGTAACAACTAGAGGGATGCCACTGAATAATCYTACTTTAGCTAGTAAGTGTCAAATGTACGCTCAAGACTACATTTCTTCAAGAATTTACTTGTCAATGTATTATGAAGCATGACAACCTATTGTGTAGGACTTATCTACAAAACAATCTTAATATTGAACAAAGAAACTTGTTGTAGTTGATTCAAACTATGAGATTAGTTGTATAGATTTCAAAGCCAATTAATGTAAGAAAAAAAACATGTTATATAAGTGGGTGATAGGAGGTAAAGCAATCAATTAACAAATAGTTTGAGGATATATTGAAGCTTGTAGTCAAGTTGAAATTGCAATTTTTAACTCCAAACATCTGTTTGTGATTTAAAAACTTCATTTAAAAGTTATAGAAAAAATTCAAAGAAATGGATTTAGTTAGTTTAACCTCTAAAGGACCAACATGTGTTTTTTGGCAACATAGAAATTTTGGGCAGGTACGTGTGAATGGAGATTTACATATTTTGGGCTGAAATTTTAATAGAATGTGGGGATGAGGAATATCTTTCATATGCACAAATTTCATGAAATTTGAAAATATGAGTCAAAAGTTATTGCATAATATGTTGTTTGTTTCTCAACTCGAGCAGTCCGGGCAGATTTGAAAAAAATACTTTTTTAAGAAATAAAAATTTGAAATTAATTCTTCAGATTTATATGTACTCAAAAAGCTTTGAATCATTGCATTTCAATAGTTCAGATGAAAGTTATGAGGCTTTTTAGTTTGCGGGTAGTTATGGAATCCCTACACCATAAAAAACTTTGAAGTCCTTTATTTGACTGAAATTTCAATATTTTTGAAAAAACATAATGCTATTGGATGTAGATTGCTTATTACAACAATTCAACCATTTGGATTGGAGTTTTTTTAATTTTATAACTAATTTATCAACAAGTTAGTATTTTGAATCATTTTCTACTTTTTTCTACTTACTATTTTTTTCCTATATGTTGAACAACTCCAAATGATCTGAAAATTTGCATGTATGTAGCCAACTTGCCCTGAAAAATGGAACCAAAGAAGCACAACTATTTTGGACATTTTTTCATAATGATAAGACCTTGTGAAGTGCAGCTGCCCGGTTTTTCTCAGGGCCCAAAAAAGGATTTCTGCCACTTCAAATGCTAATATCTTGCAATCTACATGGTGGAAATTTCTGAAATTTTTTCCACATATTCACAAACTAGAGACCTACAATATCCTATTTGCCTGCTAATTTGATTTATCAAAAAAAGATATTGTGTAGTGAAATTGCAATACAAAATAGATGTCATTTGACCCTTTGCACCAAATTCTCCACACACACCACCATTAGAAGAATTTTTTTGCATGGAACCTATAAGTGGTGGAAAATTCTATTTGAAATTTCTTTAAACACTTAGCGTACAAAGGTTAAAAGATCTCTCATAAATTGAGAATTTGCAAA
The DNA here is from genome assembly GCA_006891605.1 of Pleurozium schreberi. Taxonomy (NCBI): domain Eukaryota; kingdom Viridiplantae; phylum Streptophyta; class Bryopsida; order Hypnales; family Hylocomiaceae; genus Pleurozium; species Pleurozium schreberi. The sequence continues at coordinate 40,528 of VACF01000100.1, forward strand.
GAGTTGTTATAAAATTCAAAATGTGGATGAACATTTTGGAAATAATTATGAGCAAAAACTATAAATTTTGAATGTATTAGATTAAATAAACTTAATCCAATCTACCATAACTATTGTCAGTATTACAATGTAATACAGTAGAACCTTCCTTACTCACTCAGTCCCAGACCAGTCTAACATATTGGTTTCCAGAGGTTTATAGGCTAAGAGAGCGTTAAGATTGTAATGTGGCTCAATCTGGGCAGGTCTCACATATTGGCTTACAAAGGTCTTATTGACTAATAGAGGAGCAACTTAGAGAAGTCCTATTGTACTTCTATCTTACATTCTTTTTAAATTAAATTCCTAAAAATTAACTCATTAAAAGTTTTTTTTGCAAAATTTGTTGGAATGAATATTAACCCCTCAACGCCCAAGGGGCACGAAAGTGGCCTCACACAGTCTGGCAGTCCACTTTGAAGCGCTCTAACTTTTGCATCCAATGTCTGATTTCAATAAAACTTGTTGGAAAAGTTGCGCGTACTAGTCTAGTTTCTATGGTAAAATTTTCAGATCAATCCAAGACGTATTGAGTTTGTGGAAGTCATTCGAAGTTCTCAGGTTCAATATAGGTTCAACACACTGCATTGTGATGGCTTCAACTTCGGGGGACTGTATCTTTTTCATCAAATGTTTTTTTTCAATAAAATTTGTTGGGTTTTGTTCCCATAAAGTTCTACTTATTGTGGTAAAATTTTCATGCCAATTCAAGTTCTTCTGAATGTTTGGAAGCAATTCAAAGTTCAAAATCCAAATGTTTTTGCATTTCAGTGAACTTCGGCGACTCATAACTTCTTTGTATATGATCTTTTTTCAAAACAAATTGTTGTAAAAGTTGCACTTACTAATCTAGTTTGTGTGGTTAAAATTTTATATCCATCCAAGACGTTATGAGTGATTGAGAGGCATTTCAGTAGAAGGAGGTACAACCACAAATGTGATTTTTGGCTACTTTTTTCACTGTTTTTTGACATTTCAAATCCATTTTGCAAACACAATGAGTTATTTTTGTGATATTTTTTTTCACCAAAGTGTTTATATTTTGGTTTTGAATCACTTAGTAGTTTAAAGTTTTTTCATTTGAGTTGATTTAGAAATCAAATCTCACCTCCAAATGTGTTTTTGAGAAGATTTCAGCACCTTTTTTCAACACTAAAACATTATAATCTTTCAATCTATACAGTCAAATGACCCCAAATTTGATCCACAACATCTACAACATGCACACTATAGTATTGTACGGTTGAGATCTTCATAACTGACTGAAGGGAGTATTTTTAACACTTGCAAAGGGAGGGTGCTTTCTAGTATGGTTGGACCTTGGGCGTTGAGGGGTTAAATGTGATGACTTTCACTATATTATTAATTTTTGTTCAAACATATGAACTCATACTTTCAATGCTAGTTATGCCACTGTACATAAAAACTGAAAGTGAACTTAGTCAATATTTTATATTCTTACAATTCTCTTGGAAGACTACAAAAAGCCGTATAGTGTCCACGGTAAGGAGCCGGAGCCGGACGTCTCATCATAAACGCAATAATCAGCTCCGTCTTCTCCCGTCCGTCTGCTTTCCCAGTCGTGTCTTTCGCAGTTCAAGTCCCATTTGTTGCAGAGTAGCTTAGCTCTTGTGTTCCTCAGAAGAGCTTCACTTAGGGTTGGCCCGTCTCCTTTTCCTTCTCCCCTCCGTCTCTGCMCGATCGATCGTTCATGTCTTGCCTCTTCCTCTCTCTCCCTTCCTCTTCGCCTTGCTATGGAAACTCTGCCTTCCAGCAGTCGGGACCCCCCCCGATCCAATGCGTTCTCTCACGCGCCTTCCTTCTCGTCCGGGCAAAGCCTTGCTTCGGTTCTCAACAATCCTCGTCTTGGCAAGTCCGGAATTTATAATCAAGATGTTTCCTGGGGGACGTGGTTGCTCCCTGCGTCCTCGGACCCGAATGCGGACGCTCTGCCTCCTGCCATAGCGCCTGGAGTGTTGCCTGATATTACTCGCGCGAGTTTCCAGCCCTACCTAGACTCTGTCTCGGAATCGTACAGCCGGTTTTCGGACGTCCGGCGACATGAGACTCGGGAGCTTCAGAGTGATGCTGCATTGGCCAATGGCGATAGTAGTAGTAGTAGATTGTATGATGGAGAACAGGGAGACGGTTTACAGGCTTGCCTTCGTGAGATTCCTTTTTTGTATTTCGCGGAAGACTTTGCGCTGGAGAAAGGCTCCACGTTTCAGGTGGCGTGCCCGTTTTCCACAATTCCGCAGAATATGATGTTGCAGGAAAAGTTGTCGCACTTCTTGGATCTGGTGGAGGTGCATTTGGTGAGAGAGATTTCGGCGCGCTCTGATTCGTTTTTTGAGGCCCTGGACCAGCTGGAAGATCTGAATAGTAGAATTGTAGGGGCGTGTGACCAGATCGGGGAGCTGCAGGGGAGTGTACGGTTGTTGGATAGTGATATTGTGAATTCCGCGAGGCATCTGCAAGGGTTGGAAATGCGGAGAGGTGATATGCTGGAATTGCATCAGAAATTGAAGCTTCTTACTTATGTGAACCAAGCTATGTCAACTTTACGATTGGTACGTTGGACTGACGGATTCTAAGCTCGTCTTCACTTCTTCTGTTGTTGGCTTGATTGAGTCTGCAATTCAGAATCCAGGCCTCCGTGCTGTAAAAATTGTTAAGCAAATGTTGATGTTACGATTTGTGGAATTTGCAATGATTTTTTATTTTTATTTTTTGATTATGAAGTCTTGAACGGGAAAGACTTCGGTTGAGTTTTTGACTGACAGCTTCTTAGTCTTAAAAGCCAAGCTAAGGGAGAACGGTTTGTTTCTCAGTGGTTAAGCAGCTGGGTGTAATACCTTGTAGCAGGAATTATCTGAAACCTAAATGTTTCATTGCGCAGCTTCTAGCAGCTGGAGATTGTTCTGGCACTCTGGATGTGATCGATGATTTGCAACAATTGCTGGTGAGTATCATAGTCCTTGAACACTCGGGACACTCGGTARATGGAATGGATATGCCGCATTTGACTTAGGATCCTCTCAACCTGTGGCATTTCTATCGAATGCTGTTGCTGTTGAAAGCTGGGGTTTTTAACCACGTTCTATCATAGTTACTTGAAAGTTCAGCTGTGGAAGGGTTTCTTACTGTTCCGGTGCGCTAAGAATTGATGCTCTATACCTTTTCAATCACCGACTGACTGAAGATTGGTCGACATTTAGTTCATTTTAACAAATAGTTGAAAAGCTGTCATAAATCTCCTTTAAACACAAGGTTCTCATGTGTATGCTTGTTTATTTGATGCGATGAGTATAAGCAAATTTCGAGGTTGTATGCACAGATTGTGGTGTTTGCCGCTTGACACGTTTAGAAATGCTTTTGAGAACACTGTGATGAGCACTCATCAGTTCTGGCTGAGATGCACTTTGCTTGTCGTTATCGTCCCTATATTATAGTTGTCACATGCACATACAAGTCTATCCAATCATCACCGAAGCCTCTTCTGGTGTTTTGAGCATGACAAAAGGATGTGATAGATGTTCAAGATGCTTGGSGATATTTGAGTTCTATSCCTTGTATCCTTCGTGATATTTCATGTGCCGAATGATTTCCCTTCCTCATTTCGGGGACTTAGTCAGAACGATGGAGGCACAATTCTAATGATCCATTTTGAATTTCACAGGCTGGGGATGAACTTGTGGGTTTGCATTGCTTTAGACACCTGGGCGGACAGCTGAACTCTGCCATGGATTCGGTGAACAGGTACTTTTGCTATCATGATTTGTTTCGTTTATCTATTCTTTGCTACCATTTGAAGGTCTTACCTCGAAACTTAGTGTAGCTGGAGGAGGATGCTTACAGATTAGTCTCTAGCTCTGTCAGACTGTGGACTAGGAACTTCAAGATGACCGGTCTCTTTTTCTTTGCATTGAATGACGTGTACTCTGTACTTGCGTTTTGTTTGTTGTTTCTATGTACGTTTGTTGTTTCTATGTACGTTTTGTTTGTTGTTTCTATGAGCGGTCTAAAACTTCACTTCAATTTACATCATCGAGACCTTGTCAAGCCTCTTGAAAAGTCGACGTTTTGGGATGTTCGAATTTTTATGTATAAATCGTAGAGAAAGAGGCTCAATGGCTCTGAGATTGCTTGTATCTATTTTGTGTTCTCAGAAAAAATGTGCCTATGCAGCGTGCTAGCGGAGGATTTCGTGCGATTGGTCGTCCATCCCTCCTCAGATCTTGAAACAACTGCCCTTCTGACTAGATTCACTGCGAGAGAGAGAGGTTTGGTTTCGTTGGCGACAGAGTTTGAGTCTTTTGAGGTCAGTGTACCTGCTCTGTTGACAGTTTGTTTCTCTAGAGATAGAGCTTGATTATTTTGCTGTTTCTACTTAATACTGCTACGGATACGATACTTTATAAATTCTCTCATCCGATGAACATATTCCGGTTAATTTGTTGAAATGCCACTAATGTATTGCACAGTTGATCTTCAGTTTCATGTTTAAATCTGTTTGTGGGATCGTCGGGCCTTCGTGCAGACATCTTTGCCTACCGATGAAGAAGTTGGCTTACGTGACCAGCTTTTGCCAATCGTCATAGGCTTACTCAGAACTGTAAGTGCACTGTCAAGAGAACTATGAGGATTTGCCTTCTGTTTTCAGATGATGCATGATGGCCTCTCCTTAATCCGGAATATATCGTTTACTCATGGCTGTTGCTTGGGTCAGTCCAAGCTTTCTGCAGTATTAAGGACATACAAAGATGCGTTAATTACCAATATAAAGTCTACTATCAAGACGGTGGTGGCAGAAATTCTACCTATTTTGTTCGCGCGAAGCCCTGATGATGGGGAGGTTCCTTCCACTGATCGACAAGCGGATACGGATGGTTAGTGCCTGGTTGCTGTACTTATTCCCAGCAACGTTTTTTCTGGCTTTATTGTTATCAGTCTTTTACTAGCTTATTTTTCAGATTGTGAAAGCATAGCATAGTGTGCGGAGCTGGAGTCAAAGTGGGTTTATTCACAATTTTACTTTTTTTTAATATCACCCCAAGCCGATTTTAGTGAAGACTTTGGTGCCTATTGGATGGAATTACTCAGCTGTATTCTGACTAACTGAGGTTGAGGATGTGATAGTGCTTTTCTATGGGTTCTGGACAAAGATGACCAGAACGGTAGTATATCCCAGATTCTTTGTTTTCGGCTTGCGTTTTTGTAACAACATTGCTTTTTATTTGATGCACTGAGATCAAAATTGAGAAACTTAAGAAAAAACGTTCGAATCTTACTGAGTTAGAAAGCAAGAACGTTATAGAACGTCTTTTGTCGTAACCATGTTTTGGGACAAGCTAGACTTCGTGACGCTCAAGTAGTAACTTTGACCGCTTGCTGATCTTCACTTTCACAAGTGCCCTTGAACAATTTTTTTTGTTCATTGTTCAGTGGGAGGTGTATCTCTTGCATTTAAATTGCGGGGACTGTCGGCAGAAAACTTTGGAAGGCTACTTGGTGCTGTGTTTTCTGCAGTTCAGGTATMTTGCCTCTGTCGCTTTAATTTAACTTAAAATGATTCTTGTCTAMTTRAGTGATGATTATRCATTATGAGAATTCTYTTTCTTATGTTCTTGGTTTTGGTGAATGTAGTCCCGATTGGTGCGTGCTGCAAGAATTCGGGTTATCATTGAGGAGATTATGGGAGGGTTGCAAGGAGGATATGCAGCAGAAGTTGTGGCTGCGGCATTTGCATCTGGAGCTGCTGCAGCAGCTGCTGCTGAGACTGCACAGGAAGCGACTCTAAGTTCTTTCCCTACACTGTCCAGGGAACCATCTGCAATTAACAGTGTACTGACAAGGACGAACTCACTGCAAGCATCTAATATGTCAAAGCAATTCCGGTACTGTTGCTACCATGAGGCTGTTTTGTTACGACCCTTGTTCCAAACGATGCAGTGATATTTGGCAGACATTGCAGATTCTCAGTGCGTGAATTACCTCCAATCTTTCTTGGGAAATTGATCTAAATCGTCGGTCCTATGTTCTGATAGCTGGATTCAGTTTCCTTTCTCGTGAATTTGTCATTCCGTCAAATTTTGTTATTTTTTCTGACAAATACAACACACGATTATCAGAGCGGATGTGTTGTTAGAGAATACCGAAGCAGTATGCGCAGCGTGTGATGCTGCACATGGGAGATGGGCCAAGCTTCTAGGGGTGCGGGCACTAATTCATCCTAAATTGCGGCTTGAAGAGTTTGTTTTCATCTACGACATTACGCAGGAATTTATATCTGCGACCGAGAAGGTAAGGTTTARTATTCGTTTCTCTGATGATGATGATGGTGGGAAGCATTTGTGAATTATAACTTATTTCTATCAAGTCTSTGGATATTGAATGTGATAGGCTGCCTCAGTGCCAGGCTGAATCTCAGTATGTTGTTTTTTCGGCACACTCCCCACGGTTGTGTTTACATTGTACTTAATATTAGTTAGGTTTTTGAAGGTTACTGAGTACCACAACGTTCGTTTTGGATTCAGGTTGGAGGGCGACTGGGTTACAGCATTCGTGGCACGTTGCTGTCCCAATCCAAGTCGTTTGTTGATAGCCAACACAACATTCGGGTATTGGTTCCTTGCGTTAAAAAATTATTTGTCGCATTTTCTATATCCAGTGTTCTATGAGAATGATGTGGAGTCAAGTAGTCTATTCTCTGTTCTTTAGGAATGCTAGTATATTGTCGGAAGTGTGGCCTTCGAAATGTCGAGCATTGTCTACCTCCAGGTAGCTGATACTAGCACTTTTTCTCCTGAATTGTTCGTCATTTTTTTTGGCAACAGGAAACTTCGTTTTATTTTCTTGCTATTAAGTTGAACGTCTACGATTTTGTTGCAGGTAACAAAAATTACAGCAGTGCTGGAGCAAGAATCTTGGATTGCTGTCGATGCCCCTGATGAATTTCAAGCTATTGTGGATAGATTCACTTACTTTGACACGRCTGGTAATGGGTTTGCCGCYACTGCGGACGCAGTCGTGCGACCTGATTCGATTGTGCAAGCAGTTAGTCAACATCCTCAAGCTGCCACTGCGGAGGTAACGGGTTCAGATGATCGTGCTCAGTTGCAGCAGACAGTTGAAGTTGTGAGCGCCGTCAAAGAAAAGGTAAGCGCAGCGCTCCGTGGACTAGTTTGCCTTCCAACTTTTCCAGTTACTTTTGAAACTTCGAATATCAACGGACAGTACTGTGAGTCTTTCAGGTCTAAAGGAGATTTCGGAGAGAAGGTTAGTATATGTGTGGCTCTTGCAGAAGAGTCGTTCGAATGAATATTCTTCTAAGAAACAGCTTTACTGGAAAAGACCTCCCAAGACCACTTTTAATGCCTGTACTGGATACAAAATGGGTTGGCTAGTCTTCTTTTGCGTAGGAGGCCTCTGCTGTAGTGACCTTTAGTAATAAGAAAATGAGGGTTGAATGTTTTCCTGGGTGAATGCCTCAACATAGTCCCTTCGTCTTGTTTAACTGAGTGATGCTRATGCTGATGCAAATTGTCCCGAAATTTTTTACTAACTTGCAGTGTTCATGATATTTGTTATCAGTCTATTGAAGAAGTTGGTGACAKACAGAGTTCATCTGAGCAAGTCCACGTTGAAGGAGGAGAACCAAATGGCAATGTTTCAAAGTCCACACCTTCAATCAACTCGCCAGTAGATGTTTCAATGGCGGATTCCACTGCTGGGCGGAGTAAGAAGATACGTGAAAGGCCTTTGATGAAAAGTATTCAGATACGAGGGTCTAGTTATCATTGTGTTAATTGGTAAACATCGATGCATTGTTTCTTTCATTGGCCACATTTCTCTCCCTGATTTGAGCAAGGCTGGTTTGTGCATTGCAATGTAGTCTACTTAGTAAGTGTATCTTGCTGAATTTGGTGCTATTGTACTCTTTGATCTGGTCTAAATTAATTATCGGGGGTGGGGGTTCAGTGGCCTTATATTGTTGAAGATGATAGCAGAATACATCAATATTAGCGACGCCCTTCCTGCTCTTGCCACTGAAATTGTTCACCGGGTTGCTGAGATTCTAAAATTGTTCAACTCCCGTTCCTGTCAACTTGTTCTGGGTGCTGGAGCTATGCAGGTACAAATTTACCCCTGAATCTCCTTTATCAGTGAAAYATTTTAGCTGGGTGTATCTCCTTAATGCAAAATTTGGAGAGGTAAACATTGTGTGCTTGATTTGTGTTTCCAAGTATCTCTTATATTCTGTCTTTGACTTTGTTTTTAAAGTCGCCTTYTCTTTAATGAACACACAGGTGGCTGGTTTGAAATCCATCACTGCAAAGCACTTGGCCTTAGCAAGCCAGACTATCAGCCTTTTTTATGCTCTTATTCCAGGTACTGGCCCCCCGTTACAGTATGATAAGCAGTTTGCCACATTAGAATAATGGAAAGAGCTGTGCAAGTACCAGTGAGTTTGACTTTCTGGATTGAAGTAATGAACGTTCTCTTGCTCACTACAGTAGAGTTTTTTATTGCAAGTGCCTTATATACTCTTYTCTAATGGTGTCTGCAGATATACGAAAGTTGTTGTCAGTGCATATTCCTGATTCTCGAAAGAGTTTACTACTGACAGAAATCGACCGAGTAAGACAGGTATGATGGAAATAGTTAGGACTTTCCTGTTTAGTACTATCTCAAGCATGCAATACCTGTCGGTTGCTTTTCAGATTTTTCTTGCATAATATATCGATCTTTTTGTCCTCGTCAATGAATTGCAAGTTYAAAGAGTTATGCTGGTATAAGCAGGACGTTGCAGTAGTACAARCGGTGGTTGCTGTTCGTTTTGAATTTATCCTGTGGATGTGCCTGCTTGAGCTTTGTATTTCATATTATGTGTTACGCAGGATTACCGAGTTCACAAAGACGAAATCCACTCTAAGTTGGTGGCTATAATGAAGGATCGTTTGTTGACCGTGCACCTTCCCACATTATTACAAGCTCTAGAGACCTGGAATCGACCAGATGATGGCGACAATCAAGCGAGCCCATTCGCAAAGGGGTTGACGAAGGTATGGAACTGACCCGGGGCAGCTTYGAAATATCTAAACTCTTTGAGATGTTCTGGTAAATTTATTGCATTCCTGAAGTATTTGCCGCTTTTGTTGTCTGTGTTCGTCAGGCTTCTAACCCAAGTTGTCTGTGTTTGGAATTTGTTGGGTATTCTGCAGGAAGTTGGTGTTCTTCATAGAGTATTGACGCCACTCTTGCTGGAACAAGATGTGCGGTCTATATTCACGTGAGTGTGATAGCATTATATCTGATTCAAAGATGCCTTTATACCTTTGCTTTGCTTTTTCAAATTTGCATGACTTCTAATATATATAATACTTCTTTGCAGGCGGATAGTTGTACTCTTTCATTCTGTACTCGCTGATGCATACGCCAAGGTGGACGTGAGCACTCCTCAAGCAAAGAGCAGGTATCTATCTTCACAAATTAAATTTGGATGTTGAATTCTGTACAACYAAAGATTGAAAATCAGACATGAAAAGAGAAGGCTCATTTGACATCTATGACATTTATTTCAAAGGCGGAATACACTTTTAGCTTTTATTAGGTGTGAATGAATAGGTAGTATGGACTATCAATCAATTTAGTGTTCGCTTTTTAATGCTTGCCAGATTTCCAGCACTTGAGTGTGCACTGCTTCTACATCGCCTGTAAATTTCAATTTTTGCAGTGGAAAACATCAGAATTGACATAAGTCTCACTAATCAATATATTTGACTTAGTGGAAATTGCTGCGGACACCTTGATTTGTGGACACAATGGTTCGSTATGCTCTGCAAGGATGTACTTCAGATTTTTAACACCTGTTTCCGTTGTGGCCATTTGCAACAGATTGTACAGGGACGTTCAACTCATTTTGGTTGCCGTAMGAGGATTRCCGTCAGATAATGTCGGCTCTACTGGAGACCAGAAGCCAGGAGAACTCGATGAACTTTTGGCGCAAAGATTTGGAGCYGAACCACCAGTGTAATTGATCTCGCATAACATTTAGGTACTTGAGGCTATTTTGGTGCCATGCTTGTACGCCTAGAAGTCTAGCTAGTGGTGGAGCTGACCGGGTGGCTAACATGCCCTCTCTGTGCAGAATCTGAAATTCATTTAACAATAATGTAGATTTATAAAAATTCTTTGCATGCCATGGCCTGTCAGCTAACCACCAATGAGTATGTGGTTTCAAGGGAGAAAATCAAGCATTTTAGACACTTTCGCTGACCCGCTGGGTTGAGGTTCAGGGTTTGGTACCTTTATCTGAGTATGACCAAATGTTTGATCCCAGGTCCTGAATATTTTAACCCTTAGGATACTAGACTGTTTTTTTATTTGAGAAACGCAATTTTCAGTACTCGTTTACAACGCTGCTATATATATGGAACCTTGAAAGTCTATGTTTAATACAACCATAGAGTGTCTCAGTGCCCTTGGTGGTATTATGAACCCTAAATTTGGTGCCATCCAATATTTCAATTTGCATTTGAGACTGTGTTTTGCAAGGTATGTATGGTAGAGGGACCCATTACTAACCGGCGCCCCATCACCAATCAATAGGGTGTTGTATTTCCAACCAAGGCTAGACCAAATTTCCATTTTCTCCTCGGAATCTATGTTTTTGATTTTTTCAAGGTTTGGACCAATAAGTTCATGACACATAAGTGAGCAAGAAAGTAGGAAGCAATGAGCGGGAAAGTAGTTCTTGAATGATCGGAATTGGATGACTCTAGATGTTGATCATGGGTCAAGTCCAATTTTGGCTTTTCAAAATTCATAGTAATTTCATTGTAAGAGATAAAATTACCAAATTTTTTGCAATTTCCATCATTTTAGTCAATGCACCTCTGAAAATATTTGCTTTGCCTACCACTACCCTAGATCATGTCCATAATTGCTTATTTGATCGGTTACGGGTCCCTCTTCCATAGTTGGAATGTGAGTGCATTATTGAGTTTCCTCTTAAGCTTGAAACATGTTTTTTTGTAGGCAACTAAATGCCCAATTTCTTCAAAAAAAAAAATAGGCAGCTTCAAGCCTATAGAATAAAAAAAAGGGGTAAATGTATAAAAAATGCCAGATTGTAATCATGGTATGGCATAATGTTTCCAAAATGTTTCCAAAATATCATTTCATYTATTGTGTAGAGCCAAAATACATAAAAATTGCATAAAAAAATTACGCATTCAAAAGTGCATACTTGAAATTGGCCTTTTTCAATTCAAGCCTCCAAAATGAAGAAGCCAAAAAACTCAAAACCTTCCTGAAAGAAAAGCCACATAACCATTTGTTCGGAAAAGAAAAGAAAAGAAAAAAAGTAGCTTGAAAAAAAGTGTGTGAAAAGTGGTTGATGAATGACTCTCAAAAAAAATGGCATGAAAAGAAGTGAGACTAAAAAGTGGTTCATAAATGACTCTCGAGCACACTCTAGAAATGAAGGAAGAAGGCACCTATTAGTCTAAAAATGAGATCATTTTGGCAAAGTACCTTGGTGATAGGTCTTGTCTTTTAGATTTAATGAGTTGTTCACATATGAAAGCAAATTATGTGTCCAATTAGGCAGATTTGGACATAGAACTGGACATAGAACTTTTTTTCAAGGTTAAATTGTGGTTTAAGAATGTCAGGGTAAAATATAAAATGTGGTTTAATAGTGTAGCCTTTTAAAGACAAGGGGTAGTGTAGATTTCCAAAATTGTGAAGATGTATTGGAAAAGGCAACTAAAAATAGTAATTTAATTATGACTTTTAAACAATAGCTATAATACATGAACCATACATCAAATCTATATGGATAGATTAACTAGTATACAAACCAATATTTTTCAATAAAAATTGAAGCAAAAAAATAAAAATTCCTAGTAATAGTGATTGTATATTGTATATTTGTAATTTTCACAAGAATTTTATTCTTTGAAGTTTAGAATGTTGAGTTCTAGTCATATTGATTTTAAAATAATTATTTATTCCATTTGTTTTTGAAGGGTCAATTATTGAATTGAAAAATTATATTTTGAGGCTAGGCCTACCAGTCTCCTTTGAATTGTAAAATATTTGCAAATAAAGTCTTCAAAATTCTATTATACAAATTTGATAGGATTGATACAAGAATCTTAAAAGGAAATCAATGGATGAAAAAAAATTATAGGTTTGGAATGTGTTTGCGTTCATTTAATGTTCAAAATTTGAACATCTAGGTCTTAAGAGGTTGATAAAATACAAGCATAAATTCTCATATTTAGAGATCTTCCATGGCTTGAAATGCAACAATTTTTGGATTGCTTGATATACTGTAAAATAACTAATATTTGTTTAGCTTACATGAAGGTCTACATTTATAAAATCTCACTTTTAAAAAAATTAAATGCTAAAAGTTGGTTATCATTCTATATTGATAAAAATAATTCATTTTATTCTTTAGATTGTAGAAAGAATTAAACTTTGTGGAATCTAATTCATATATGATCCAATAGCTGACAAAAAAAAATATGTGACTTTTTTGTACTATGACCAACTTAGGCAAAGGGAGCAAAGCGCGCATCATTTTGCTTTAAATGTTTTTTTACTTCTTCATGACTTGAGGTTTCAATTCAAATCTTTAGATATTTTTTAACAAAGCTACATTGTTAAGATATCTTAAGATTTAATTAATCAAATAATTTTTGTTATTRAGTTGAAAAAGTTATTTTTTGAGGTAAAATATACACTTACGCTTSAGCATACTCTTGAATTTTAAAATATTTTCAAATCATAGTCCTAAATATCTATATCATACAAATATTAGAAATTTGATGCAAAAATGTATAAACAATTAGAGGGAAGATTCTACGTGCTTGAAGTATTTATGGCATTCTTCCTTTGATTAGGATTTGAACACCCATTTCTTCATTCCAATAAGGTTTCAAAAGCAAAATTTGTCAATGCAAAAATTACATTATAATTGTTGTTTTTGAGCACCATATTTCTCTTCACCYGTACAACTACAAAATTGGTTGCAATTTAATTGCGCTACTTTAACAACTATCCGAGTAAATTCATAATTACTAATGGTACAAATTGTATAGCACAAGGACATTATTTTSATATTATTAATAAATATGATATGAATAAAATGAGTTCAACTTTATGGGATTTTTTTAAAATTTGGCTTCAGCTATATGTTTTAACAATTATATTAGCTAGTCGCAAAATATGGATGTTCTATTTTATGTAATGAAACCTTCGAAAATCATTTTATTTGTATTTATATTTTTGAGGGGACTATAATTAACATGTCCAAATTATTATTATTTTCAGTATATTTTATATATTTGAAGAAATCAATATTCTTTCATTTGATTTTCATGCCCCTACTTTGCTTATAAAATTACTTGTGAACCATAAATAACACCCTATGTTTGAACTCTCTCTTATTCTATTATTGAGACCACTTCTAGCACCTCAAAGTAATGCATGATTTGTTTTGTATAATGTGGTACACTTGACATGACAGTCAAGCTAGCCAGCTAGGGCAATATCCACCGCCAATGAGATTTAACCAATGAGACCYATGGAGCTAGGCCATGTTGTCCCATAATTGGGCTTTGGCATGGCACTTATCTATGAACACTATCTAAAAGCATTAGAATCTTCACGAGGTCATAACTAAATCTATTTTTGGTGTCCTTTTGGCACAAGCTAGAGAATGCACCAAATTAATTCTTCATTTTTTTGCAAAATTGTGTTGTCATTATATGGGTAGTTAGTTGCATTTACTAATGATGAACTTATCCTATTTGATGACATTGAATATATAGTTAAGTTAAATTGCACTTCATTCCACGCAAAAGAAATTGTCTTTAGCCCATGGAATATTTGAATTAAAAATTCTATCTCTTGCATATAGACAAATGTGAAAAAAGACTACAACAATTGGTATTATATTTTTTTGATAAATTGTAAATTTTTTATGAATTTTTGAATTGATTGTGCTATCCAAATGGCCCACAAAATCTCTACACTATCACAAAACCAACATAAAGTACCATTCACCTAAAGTATTCACAATATTTTATAGAATGATAAAAACATGAAGGCTTTGAAATATCCCCTCTCAGCAATTGTCTAACAAAAGAAAGGTACCAGTTCCTATTATCCACTCTTAAGTCACTTCTTTATTGTCATCTAAGTTTTGATTGCTGTCACTATCTACCTCCATTGTGGTTCAAATCTATTATTTTTGAAGAATGGTTTCTTTAGATTGTATACAAAACTATAATAATGTAGTGATTTCATAGATGTTGGTTTGCAATAGACAAAGTGTTTGGAATGAGTTGATTTAACATACCAAGTCATGTAAGAGACCCTATTTACACCACTTTTTAGCCCCAAAAAAAAATACATTTTTGAAAGTTTGAAATGTACACCAAATTTATATAGATAGAGGCACAAATAAGATGATTTTCGAATTGTGACACAAGTCAAGTCTCCTTCTTTAAATTTTTATATCGGTGAAACTTTTCTTCCACTCCAAGAAAACGCACCGACGGACCCCCCCCCCAACAATTCATCAACTCCAGGTCATACTATTTAAACTCCTCCACTAAATACAACCGAAAGCCTCTCAAGCCAGCAGGCAAACCAAACCCGTTCCCTTCACCCAAAATTAGGGTTTGCGTCCCTTTCATTTTCCTCTTCCACAGTCGTCGTCTGCCTTTCCCAAGCTTCTCCTCGCTCTCCCCCCTTCTTTCRCCCTGCCGTTTGCACCAATTTTGCAGCCATGGCGAAGCGCGGCTTGATGGAGCAGGACCTCAGTAAGCTGGACGTGTCCACGCTGCATCCGCTGTCACCCGAAGTCATTTCACGCCAAGCCACCATCAATATCGGTAGGTGCCAATCCCATCACGCCCCTCTTTCCGTTTCTTTGCAAGCTGCGTGCGCCGCTTTGACTGATTCTTCTTGCTTCTGTATCCAGGTACAATTGGTCATGTGGCCCACGGGAAGTCGACGGTGGTCAAGGCGATCTCGGGCGTGCAGGTACGKGAGTTTAGGGTTTAGGGTTGCCCGGGGGTTTCCGTAGTTTTGTTCGAGTGCTCGTGGTTGTAGTTGAGAGGAAGTAGAACTGAAGTCGGCGTTTTGGTGCTGTGCAGACGGTCAGATTCAAGAACGAGTTGGAGAGGAATATTACTATTAAGCTCGGGTATGCGAATGCGAAAATCTATAAGTGTGAAGATGATCGGTGCCCGCGACCGATGAGCTTCAAGTATGTTCCTTTTCTGGTTTGATCGAGGTTCTATTTTGTGCCTGTTTGGTGGTGGATGTTATGGAGATTCGAGTTCACGGCAGTATGTTTTTAACCCTAGATGAGACCCTGGGATCGAATTCGGAGTATCTAGCTAGGGGTGTCATTTGGACTGGAAAATGGTGGTTTTATTGTTTGGTTTGAAATTTTTAGTGTGGTGGAGGTGATTTAATGTGCGTTTCTGTTACTCAGAGCTTACGGAAGTGGGAAGGAAGATAGCCCGCTTTGCGATGTTCCTGGATATGAATCTGCTCGCATGAAGTTRTTGAGGCATGTGTCATTCGTCGACTGTCCTGTAAGTTTCTTGTATTGCTTGTAGTACGAATTGTACTTCACTGTTTCCGTCTGTTTTAGATTATTTTTTGAATTTATTATCCCATTTTGGATGGACTGTAACAGTCGATCAAGGATGTTGTTTAGAGTCACTCTGGTATGGTTGGCTTACTTCAATGGTGATAATATACTCTGAAGTGTGATGCTTCTGGGTGCATCGTGTATTTGGTATCTGATYGGAGTGCGTACTCGTCTGCCTGCAGGGCCATGATATTCTCATGGCTACTATGCTTAATGGAGCTGCTATCATGGATGGTGCATTGCTGTTGATTGCTAGCAACGAAAGTTGTCCTCAACCCCAAACATCGGAGCATCTGGCTGCTGTTGAGATCATGCGGTTGAAGCACATTATCATTCTGCAGAATAAAATCGATCTTATTCAGGAAAGCGTGGCCATCAATCAGCATGAGTCTATTCAAAAATTTATCCAGGTACACCAGACTCCAGGGAAGACAGGAAATTGAAATGGTTTTTTGATGTCTCCTTTAAATCAGTGTTACACAACTTTCCTTAAACTTCTTCAGGATGCCATTTTGACTATGGACTCGCGATCAGCAGGATGACCTTGTATCGTCGCTTTAGTACATACCATTGGGAAATCTGTTTGCTCTGTTTACAATTATCATCCTTAGCCTCGAGTTCTTTTCTAATCCGAGGCTTGTCTACATGGCTTGTCGAAATCACCTTTCCTTCAACCATATGTGATTAATACCCCAACATTTTTCTCGTTAGCTTCTATCTCGGGGAAACCTGCTACTTTATTTGCAGGTCTTCATATCAGATATTTACAATCTTAGGAAAGGAGAAGAGACCKACTCTTTCACCTGCGGGCTAGGATTTAACTCCACAGTTATTTATTACTTGCATTAGATTCCAGCTTCATAAAGTATTGAAGTCGGACTGATTGCAATTATTATTTTTGGTTGTGAAGGGGACTATTGCCGATGGAGCTCCCGTCGTGCCAATTTCTGCTCAGCTCAAGTACAATGTTGATGTGGTTTGCGAATACATTGTAAATAAGATTCCCATTCCAGAACGGGACTTCCGGTCSCCTCCGAATATGATTGTTATTCGATCCTTTGATGTCAACAAGCCAGGTGCTGAAGTGGATGACATCAAGGGAGGTGTCGCTGGTGGCAGTATCTTGAGGGTTTGTCTCCTTCGTATCCTCGATTTGTCCATTCCTCCTTTGTCATGTGTTCATTTGTCCATTCCTCCTTTGTCATGTGTCCATTTGTCCATTCTGTAATCTTTAACGTGTGATTGATTGTTTCTGAGCGCAGGGAGTGCTACGTGTGGGGCAAAAGGTTGAAGTGCGCCCCGGGATCACTACCAAGGATGAGAGTGGTGGAATCAAATGCACCCCAATCTACTCGCGAATCATCTCTCTGTTTGCAGAGAAGAATGAGCTCCAGTTTGCTGTCCCTGGCGGACTTATTGGAGTTGGAACAACCATTGATCCTACTCTTACTCGTGCCGATAGATTGGTTGGGCAGGTGCTTGGTGAGGTTGGGGAGCTGCCTGATGTCTTTGTGGAGTTGGAGGTAAATTTTCCACCTATTTATGAAACCGAAACGATCAATTAGTTCACAGAGGTGGCTTATATTTACCCTTGAATCGTTGAATTAATGCCAAACTGCTTCAATTTATTTGCTGCTGTGCTGAGGCAAAGCCATTATCTGTCTCCTAAGTTTGAATTGCCCACTCTGAAAATTTGAAGTCCACCTTGAAAGGTAATTGTCGATTGTTGTGACTGTCAAATAATCGATTTCGATGGTCCAAAAGTTTTAAGTGTATGCAATTAATGGAAAYAGAAATTTCGTTTCTTCTTCAATTGGTACATTTTCTTACCGTCATTGAAGCTTCCGATATGATTTGTTTCCACTCGTATAGAGTTGGATGCAGCAACTACGTGTGGGCACTTGGGTGGTAATTGCGGTATTCAATTGTGGGTACAACGAGGCATTTGAATTCGACTGGAGCTTATTCSATAGAATYTATATCTTTGTTAGGAATAATGACATCTCTCTGTTGTGCCGGTGTTCTCAGGTCAACTTTTTCCTTCTCCGAAGGTTGTTGGGAGTACGGACCAAGGGCTCGGAGAAGCAGAGCAAAGTGTCCAAGCTGACCAAGAGTGAAGTTCTTATGCTTAACATTGGTTCGATGTCTTCGGGAGCGCGTGTGATCGCGGTGAAGAACGATCTTGCCAAGTTGCAACTCACAACGCCCGTGTGTACTAGCAAGGGGGAGAAAGTGGCGCTCAGCAGGAGGGTGGAAAAGCATTGGCGTTTGATAGGTTGGGGTCAGATTCAAGCTGGAGTCATTATTGATATTCCACAATCAGCTTAGAAGAWAATCATCATATATTTGTGATATTTAGTATTTGTGATAATGAAATTTTGTGGCCAAATGAGGGTTTCGACGACTTTTTAAAATCCTGACRCCAAGATCTATCCTGAGTTTGTTTGCATTGTATCGCAGTTTGTACTACGGTATATTTTCTTTAGGCGTTTCTGGTGTTCGCATATGTTGAATGTGCTTTACACTGGGCACATTTCGTATCATTGAATTATTATGCTAATATTGTCAGTATTGAGTCTACGCTGACTGCTGTTGGAGTGCAACAAGAGTTGCCTTTGGTGTTCTCATGTAAGCTTACTACCGGTACACTGATTTGTCCTAATACGGTACAGTAGTGAGTGTGACACTAGTATACCAAAGTCACACTATTTTGACTTCGTGCAGTCACAAATATTACTGTATTGTACAAATTTCTACAAAAACAAAAATGTCAAAAGATTAGCAAATAAAAGTTCAAAAACACACATTTTGGGTAGAACCACCCATTCTTAACCCTTGAAGGACGGACTGGTGGCATGGAAATCATGCATTTTGATACCACGTGACATCATCTCCTTTGAAAAAGCTAAATATATTCATTGGAAGTCAAAGTACTAGGAAAGATCTCCCCTTTCCACCCCTAATATTGAGGATGAATGATTGCATTTCTGTCCTACAAGGAAAGATTCTTTGCCGTTCATTGGACGCAAAATGTCCTCGGCGTCGTTTAAGGGTTAACTTCGATCCAATCCATATCAATTTGTAGGGTCTAGTATTTTTCAATTGAGGCTAAGGTAGCCAACTCATTCTTGATCACCCTCCATTTCCAATCTATAGGTTGCTTTCTTTCTTTGAAGTTATGGCGCAATTCCGAGAGCAACTGTGGCCTATTATAATTGGTTGCAAGGCTCTCAATATTACAATTAGCCCTTGGTCAATTTTGTAATTAGCATATGGTTACAAGTAGAAAGGTCTATATCAGCATGATAGGTTAAAGAGAATCTTCCATTACATTTTGTGTAATAAAATTTTGGAAAAATATGCAATCCTTCCAAATTCTATTTATGCATATGGAAAAAATTCCACATCAAAAAACTAGCTTTCCGAATATGTATAATTGCTTAAGTGGTTGGAAATAGGTTGGCTACTTTAGAATAAATTTCCAACTTGAAGTTTGGAATGTTTTTTTTTCTCCTTTTCAAGATTGGAACTAATAAGGTCATGACACATGTCCCAAAGTAGTGAGCCTGAAAGTAGGAAGTCATGAGCGAGAAAGTAGTTCTTAAATGATCAGAAATGGAAGATTCTACACATTGACTATGGGCCTTTAGGAACAAATGGTGAAGTTGTTGCATACAAATAATGAACAAAAATATGGGGAAAAAATTGTTTTGCAAGATATGTAGACAAGTGAATGAACAAGATGTTTATTAGACAAACAAGAGGTTAGGATTTGTCTAATAAGCAGTTTATTAAAATATAACTAGAATATTATCCAAAAGATGAGACTAATTCTATCTATATGATATCATCTATCCTCATCTTAGAAATTTATAACAAAAAATTTATTTTTAATTTTCTTGATTTTTATCTACAATCTCGTAATTACATTTTGGGGGTCATTTGGTCACTAAGATAGTAGGATCCGAATAAGCATTATTTTTAGCTATGCTTTCCTTCTTTCCACATAAATTTTTTATGAATACAAATACAAATTTCTAATTTTTCTGTGGGGTCATTTGGTCACTGAGATAGTACGGTCAAAATAAGCATTCTTTTTAGCTAAGCATACCTTACTTACTTCCACCTAATAATTTTTGTAAATACATCTAATTTTTGTCATGTATTCTCAAGAAAATGCACCTTCCAATATATTGTGAAGACATGATATTTGCAAGAAAAAGATATTTTATACAAAATGATGTTTCACCCATCTCTAAATTTCATGTACCTCCTAAGTTGACTTTAGGAAACTCCAAAACATGACAGTTGAATTGCCAAGCTCACTTGGACTCCAAGGAAGAAATTCAAAATAAAAATTCCTTGCACTTCACGGAAAGACCCTTTGCGCGTGTTCGCCAGTACCTGCAGTTTATAGAGCTTATCCATTCATCCCCTTGGTCCTTAAACCCTAAATTCCTTAAACCTTCCTTAGTTCTGTCCCGTCCCGTGTTCCTAGAGCTTCGAAGTTCCAGCTATGGCGACTTCGTTCTTACATTCCGCCATAGCCGGCACTCGCCTTCACCACGCTCTCCCTTCTTCGTCTTCTTGTTCCACTTCCTCTCCTTCTTCCCATTCCGCATCCCCACTCCTGTTGCGATCATGGCGCTCTCAAGCAGCATCGCCGTCGGAATCCATGGCCGTGTCTGCGCCTCCTGCGCAATCCGTGGAAGCCCCCGAAGGCAGTACATCCACTCAACTCAACCGMTACTCTCGTCGCGTGACGCAACCAAAGGCTCAGGGCGCATCGCAAGCCATTCTGTACGGCGTWGGGTTGACCGAAGCCGACATGTCGAAGCCGCAAGTCGGCATTTCCTCTGTCTGGTACGAGGGCAATACCTGCAACATGCATTTGCTCCACCTYTCGGAAGCAGTGAAGGCGGGAGTTCAAGAAGCCGGCATGGTGGGGTTTCGTTTCAATACTGTTGGAGTCAGCGACGCAGTTTCYATGGGAACCGAAGGCATGTGCTACAGTTTGCAGTCCCGTGACCTGATTGCTGATAGCGTGGAGACTGTGATGGGCGGACAATGGTACGACGCAAACATCTCCATTCCAGGGTGCGACAAGAACATGCCGGGAGTGGTCATGGCGATGGGACGTCTCAATCGGCCGAGTATCATGGTGTACGGGGGCACCATCAAACCAGGCCATTTCAATGGCCGCACCTTCGACATTATTTCAGCTTTTCAAAGCTACGGGGAGTTTGTTGGTGGATCCATTACAGAAACAGAGCGAATGGACGTAGTTCGAAACTCTTGTCCTGGTTCAGGCGCTTGTGGAGGAATGTACACGGCTAACACCATGGCTTCCGCCATTGAAGCTCTTGGTATGTCGCTTCCTTACAGCTCCTCCATCCCGGCTGAAGATCCTTTGAAGATAGAGGAATGCAAATTGGCTGGGAAGTATATTCTTGAGCTTCTGAAGCGCGACTTGAAACCGCGGGATATCATCACACGAGCTTCGCTGAACAACGCGATGGTGGTGGTCATGGCGCTCGGGGGATCCACAAACGCAGTTCTCCATCTCATCGCCATTGCAAGGTCAGTAGGCGTGGATCTTACRTTAGACGATTTTCAGGAAGTCAGCGACAGAGTGCCGTTCATTGCTGACCTAAAACCTAGCGGAAAGTATGTCATGGAAGATTTGCACAAAATCGGAGGTGTGCCTGCAGTGTTGAAGTACTTGTTATCGAAAGGGTTGATTGACGGACGGTGCATCACTGTCACCGGGAAAACCCTGGCTGAGAATCTCGAGAGCTGCCCTCCTCTCTCGGAAGGCCAGCAACTCATCATGCCTGTTGAGAATCCCATTAAGAAGACCGGCCACTTGCAGATTCTCTGGGGCAACCTGGCTCCCGAAGGCTCCGTGGCGAAGATTACAGGCAAAGAGGGSCTGTATTTCAAAGGCCCAGCACGAGTGTTCGAAGGAGAAGAAGCCATGCTTGCGGCATTGTCTGCTGACCCTGCAAGTTTGAAAGGGACTGTGATTGTCATCCGAGGGGAGGGTCCCAAAGGTGGTCCTGGCATGCCTGAGATGCTGACTCCTACAAGTGCTGTGATCGGTGCTGGCTTGGGGAAAGAAGTAGCCCTTTTGACAGACGGACGATTCTCCGGAGGCTCCCATGGATTTGTGGTTGGTCATGTGTGCCCTGAAGCGCAGGTTGGGGGACCTATTGGGCTTGTTCGGGATGGCGATGTGATTACTATTGATGTGGAGAAGCGGAAGATCAATGTGGACTTGACGGACCAGGAGCTTGCGGAGAGGAAGCTGCTTTGGAGAGCTCCACCTTACAAAGCCTCCCGTGGGACTTTGTACAAGTATATCAAGAATGTGAAATCGGCTTCTGAAGGTTGCGTGACCGATGAGTGAAGCTGAGTTAGGCTAGTACTCTTTCTATTATTCTCTTTTCTAGTGTTTTTTCCTCCTGCTCAAGTTTTGCACGTCTCGTGATTCTTACGGATTTGCTTCCATGGAGTTGTATTTCAACTTTGAGTTCATTGTTTTCAAACGTTTTGTAGTGAKGTGAGCTCTTCGTGATTAGGTTCTTCATGTAGAAGTACACTTTTACCTCTTTAAAGCCGACTGCCTGGGTCCTAAAGACTGTGGCGTAGTTCGAATGTGTGACAAGTTTTGCACTTCTCCTCATTCTTACGGATGTGCATCCTTGGAGTTTACCGAGGATATATACAACTCCGAGTTCACTCTTTTAATAAGTTCTGAATTGAGGGGGGCTCCTCCTGAAATAGAATTACATCCTTCGCAATTTACATCTTCTGACTTGCTCTAAATAATGACTATGACGTAGATTGAATGTGTGACGATTGTGCTACAGTCAATGATTGTGTGCATGATATTTTAGGATGTCGATATTGGGAGGGTCGATTGAAAGAGGTCTTTGTGTAGTTTTTACATGTTCAATATTGTTTCTGTGATGCCGTTCTGGAATGAACTGTCTCAAGTAAAAGGCTACTTATTTTGTTGAAAATGGAGTTTCAAAATTCTGCTGAAAATGGAGGCCTTATCGTAGCAGTAGGAATGCGCAGTGGGTGTGCGAGCATGGTTTTGCTGATGTGCAGAAGACTTTTGTTACTTGCAATGAGGATGGTAAGTCTTACACCGAACCCTTTCTAATGAAACTCTATGAGTTGCATATGCCCTGCATAACCTGAGATTCCTCTCTGATTAGACAGTATCCTTATGCCAAGTTCTGTCCAGTGCGAGAAGCCCATTTTGAACATCTCTAAGRGAGGGTAATTGCATCAGCACCAGTGCTGCAAAACTTCAGCAACTCAAAGAATGYGGTCAGTGTAGTTTGGAGGATGAGTCACTTGTTTATCCTACCCCATGCGACTTGCTGTATTCACTTCCATTCAATCACAAGCTTTCGTAGTTTGTAACTAATGTGCCCTGTGGCAAAATCAAAGTAAAAGTAATTTTCTAATTTTTGGATGCATTAAAAACTTTGAAATTCAATAACTTTCACCCCGTAGGTTGGAACGCCACGAAACCAAGCCCATGCACCCCTCCTTGCCGAGGGCTTTCCGATGGTACCAAGCACGCCATTGGGGGATGCACTGTCCGGGAGATCTCAACGTAACAAACAAAACAAAACAAACAAACAACCTGATTTAAAGGATAGAGTAGTGTGCCTTGTGCCGTTGGCACACGCAAAATCAAAGTAAAAGTAATTTTTTAATTTTCTTAATAATAAAAACTTTGAAATTCAATAACTTTCAACCCGTAGGTTAGAACGCCAAGAAACCAAGCCCGCGCACCCCTCCTCGCCGAGAGCTTTCCGACGGCACCAAACACGCCACCAGGGATGCAAGGTCTAGGAGATCTCGACGTAACAAAACAAAACAAACAAACAAACAAACAAACATCGTGATTTAAAGTATAGATTAGTAGAAGTTGAAAGAGTATTTATCAATTATCATGCCAACATACTATTTGGAAGAAAAACTAGTATGTCCCCATTTGAGTGGAAACTCCCATTTTAGACATCTAGGAAAAGCCTCATTCCAAATTGTTTGTATTGGAGAATTGAAAATAGAAATGAAGAAAAGAATTACTTGCTTCAAGGAGTTGATTGCACAAAATGAGAATTACATGTGTTTGGAATGGCTAGAATCTATGCATTGATCATACTTGATCATCAATTAAATTTGAGTTAGCCTCAAATCAATGAAAATTGGTACTAGAATTTATGCTTAACGACACATTGCCCTCAATTATCTTTGAGTTAGCCTCAAATTAGTGTAAATTACTTCATTTAGGCAATAGAAGTATGTAGTTGGTTTTGAGGTTATTATGGATTGGATTGGACATGTATTAAGTTGGGAATGGGTTGGTAGAAGCCTTCCAATAGCTATTTTTTTTATGCTAAAAAGCATGCCTACAAACTTTCATGGAAAGTCCAAGATARCACCCTTCTATAAATTTCTTAAAAACCACATGATGTCTGAAAATTATTTTTTCAATTATAGCATTGTTTCTTATTGCTTGTTGACCATTGAAATCATTCCAACATGTTTCAAATAGCAATATCATATTGCACTAGTCATTTTGCTTGGAATGGGATAGTTCACTTTAGTTGGTGGCGGTGCCAATCTTGGCAAAAATTGCTTTATAACCTTGCAAATGTGAATCTAAAACCATAGATTGAAGCATTAATTGTGCACTTTTCATCCAAAATTTTGACTAATGTTGGTGTTTGGCATGCAAGTGCCAAGTTTTTTTTTGATTCTAAGCAATAATTAATGACTTGGCAAACATCAAATATTCAATTCATCCAAATTGTCTTCAGTAGAGTACTTGATGCATGAATGAAGTGCTTAAACTTGTTTGTATAAAGTTTGAACAAACCTTCATGCATGGTAAAAAATAATTAATCCATTTGCAATGGAATGAACCACAATAATTGTCCAAAATAATTATTAGCATCACCTCTCATGAATTAGTAGCTTACAATGAGTTATCTTAAAAGTCTTGAAAGCCATCCTATATATGGTCTTTGATTAGCTTCTAATCCAAATTGCATTTGAATTTTTAAACAGCTCGTATATTCTTTGAATCACAGCAACACATGATTGTATGCAATCTACTCACATTGAGTTGTTGTCTTCATAGATAGAGGTTTAGCTTCCACCCTTGCAAAAAACAAACACAACTAAGCACCTCGGCAAGTGGATTAAAAAAGCTTTTGATCCTCCCTTTGAACAATGAAAAGTGCATCTAAGTATGAAGATGACCTTATTTGCAAAGCATTACAATTAAAGTAAGAATTTGTCTATATCCAAYGGTACAACTTCAATGAAAATTTTATGTCACTCTAAATTTGTGCCATTTTGTATGCTAATGGTATTATTTAAATGTATTCATTTTTATTTGATTCATAAATGATACTACTACCAATCAATGGTGCTATTGATATCTTTAGATGAACCTTAAAAGTAAATAAAAATTATTCATTCAATACAATAGCTATAAAACTATTGTAGACTAACCAAAGAAACAATGAATGAAACATAGAACAAAGATGAGTTTCTTTTAGAAGGCCTATGAAATGCTTGTCAAATCTAAGAAAAACAAGGAATTGCATGGGGAATATTSAAYTGTAAGCTCCACTAAGAAGAYCTATGAAAAGCTTATCAAATCMAAGRRAATCAAAGAATGGRATAAAGAACAATRGRCAAGCTCTCTGTGTAAATRGCCYATAAATGCATATCAAATCTTTAAAGAAAAACCAAAAAAATGAGATAAAGAACAATGGATAAGCTCCAATTAAAAGGACCTTGGGAAGCCTATCAAATCCTAAACCTCTTCAGGTTTTTTTAGGTCCACTGAATATGTAACTCTATTATCTTCCATTCCTTTTTCAAAATCCTCTACTTCCATTTTACCATAGCACTTTTGACACTTCAATGTGCCAAAAATTCCTACTCATTAAGGCGTTTTCAAGGAATGACTAGAATATAGAATGAACAACGGGTTGCCACGAGAACCTTGGTAGAACTTTGGAGGACTACTATTAATACTAAGAAACATGCCACGTGGGTTGCATTTTGTACAAATACTCAACGCATGATGTATTCACACGACACGTTCTCGAGTACATTATTCCTTCCTCCAATTACTTTGGGGCACTTTTTGCTTAGAGTAATGTACCATACAAGAACATGGTAAAATCCCCACCCACCCTCCCCACCCCAAAAGGCTTTTTGTCATCCCTTACATTTCTCATCCACACCACTTATCATCCGAACAGAATCCCCTTACTCGGGCTTTTACACGGCAGCCCCGTGGACCCCCCACGAGGAATCCCCTTCGTCAAACAATTCCCCTTCCCCAAACCCTAACTCTGTTTCCTGCTCCTTGTTCGTCCCCACTCTTGCAGCCTCCCACTCAGGGTTTCGCCATGGCGTTCGAGGACCCCGCCGAGGAGGAGCTCGACTACGACAACGACGACGCCATGGACCCCGGCCTCCCCGGCCACCCCGTGCTTGAGGAGGAGGATCTCGACGATGACGAGGATTACGAGGATCTCTATGGCGACGTYAACGTCGGCATGTACTCCACCCCTGCTCCTCCGCCCACCGCCGCCGTCGATGCCCACCAGAACGGGGATGTGGATTCCGTGGAAGACGACGAGAACGGCGCAGACGATCTCAAGGTCGACGAAGTCGTGCCGTCGCTCATAGAGGAGAGTGTGGAGTATGATGAGGAGCTCCCGGACGTCAAGGAGGAGGAGACTCTCCAGCATGACGACTTGGAGGTCGGCCCGTCGAAGCAGACCAAGGAAATCTCTGGACAGGGGATGGTTAAGGATTCGGCTCCCAAGGCGGGGAAGAGCGTGGGTGGAGTTAATGGTGGTGGTGGTGATGGYGGTGGCGCTGGTCGAAGTGGTTGGCCAGCGGGCAGCGGTCCTGCAGGTCGGGGTCTTTTGCACTCTTGCTACCCCTTTAGGACGTTTTCATGGCTTGTACATGTACATGTAGTGTGCTATTTGAGTGTTTCGAGCGGAACTCGCTGCATGTTAGAATATATTATGGTTCTTGAGGATTTAGGTTTTCCTTATGATGTGGGGATTTTGGTAAGTAGTGCACCGAAATTTGTACGTAGATTCATTAGTGTGGKGTGGAATAGAGAAGGGGATCATGGAGGAAGGCGTTCCAATTTGTGTAATGTTGTACCGTATTCTGCAATAGAGGTTTGGGATTTCACAGCACTGGTTGTCTCGTCCCTGGCAATTTGTTAGTGTGGAGAGTTTCGCGCTGGGTTGATGTGCATAATGAATAATTCCAGTGGTAAGCTGGTATGTGACTTTCATTCCGAGACATGTTCTAATTTCCTGGGCGAAGCGGAGTGCATCCTTTGGATCGGTTCTGACAATTCCGGCAGGCTATGTAGATGTGATTGCTCTCACAAAGGTGTGTGGTTGGGAACTGGGGTACCGTACGGTTGGGCTCCAGTACGTGTCCTTGACCAGACGGAGATGGGGAAGCGGATTGACTTGTTGCGTAGGGCTCCCAAGAAATAGGTGGAATTTTGATATTAGATGAGTGCTGTTTAGTTGACCAGCCCATGAGGGCATGGTAGGCTGTTTTCGAGCTGTAGCGTAGACGCTTTAATCTGAGACCTGATTGATTTGAGTATTATATGTAGAACCTTGCTTTCATGTTCCGTGTTCGGAAGTAGCATTTCCTGACTTCAAAACTTGTCTAGCATGTTCCTAGTTATTTGCGGTCTTTTTCCATCGGAAGGTGAGATGAGCCCTGCTGATCTAGTMTATCCTTGCTTAGTAGTGAMCCCATCATAAGCATCCTATTACTGATGGTGCGTGAAGTGGTGCTGGGGTTCTGAAGGAGATTAACCGTTTGGGGGGAGTCCGTGTGGGAAATCCCCTAACGATGCAAATCCTGTTGGGCGTGGATGGTTTGCAAGTCTTGTTCCTTCAGCAATCMGTCTATCCCAAGCAGRCTGCGATGCTGATAGATATTAGGTTTGAGCACAATTTGCTGCATGTAGGATTTGTATTGGGTAACATTTGGGGCTTCATGCCATCTGGGAACGTGAAGGATCTCCACTTCCTTAGTGAATGTTGTTTTCATGGTGTTATATTCAGGGTCGTCCTCTGGAGATTGATAGAAGCGTGTCAGCTACTGGTGCTCCTGCAGATGGCAAGGCACGGGGTTTGTTATGAGAGTCTGCATGACCATGTTATTGCACCAACTGTAGGTAGCTGTGGAATAATGCAGCGAATTCAATCGCCTTGCAGGTGGACAAGCTGGCAACGCAGCGGCAGTGGCGAACACCAACAATACCAATACCAATACCAACACCGGCGGCTTTGCGGCGTTTCCGGGCAAGCAAGGAGCGGAGGGTGGGAGCTTGATGCTGTTCGTCGGGGAGCTCCAATGGTGGACGACTGACGCGGAGCTCGAAGCGTCTCTCTCCGAGTACGGTCGCATCAAGAACCTCAAGTTCTTTGAAGAGAAAGCCAGCGGTAAGTCGAAAGGCTACTGCCAGGTGGAGTTTTTCGACTCGGGTGCAGCCCGTATCTGCAAGGAGAAGATGGACGGGCGTGTTTTCAACGGACGAGCCTGCGTAGTCGCGTTCGCTTCCCCTCAGACAATCAAGCAGATGGGCGCCGCTCAAGTGGGGAAGAATCAAGCCAATGCGCAGGGTCAAGGGCAAACGAAGAAGTCCGCTGACGGGCGCAATAACGGTGGTGGCCAAGGTGGGGAGCCACGCGGCTTCAGCAAAGGCGGACGGGGCCAACAAGCCGGGATGGAGCGCGGCCGCGGGAACAACAGCCAGGCGCCCGGTGGACGTGGCCGCGGGGGCCGCGGTCCCCCTGGCGGGATGATGCCCATGGGCGGTCCACCCGGGGCGATGATGCCCCCGCGGGGCATGATGGGTCCCGGCGGAGGCTTCGAACCGGGCTTTGGCCCTCCGGGAGGTGGCTACGGCATGGGACCAGGCGGCGGCGGGTTCGGCCCGCGCGGGCCGATGTTCGGACCCCCATTTCCTCCCATGGGCCCTGGTCTGCCTGGCGTCCCAGCACATGTGAATCCAGCCTTCTTCGGGAGAGGCAACGGCCCGGGACCTGGCATGGAAGGTCCTCCCGGGGGTTGGGGCGAGGTGGGCATGTCCGGCTGGGATGAACACCAGCGGCACATGCGGGAGGGCGGGTACGCGGGTCCGGAGGACATGGGCGGGGGCGAGTTCGGGTACGGGGGAGGCGAGATGGGCAGGCCGGGTCCTGCGAGGGAGCGGGAAAGGGGCGTCGGGGAAGGTGAGTGGGGTTCCGAGAGGAGGAGACGGGACGAGCGCAGCGGCGAGAGAGGCGAGGAATGGGAGCGCGGGGATAGGCACCGGGGGAGCGAGCGAGAGGGACATCGAGAGCGTGACCGAGGCGAGCATCGCGAGAAGGAGAAGGATTGGGAACGAGGCGAGCGACCCGTTTCTCGCGCTCCGCGCGAGAAAGACGACGAGCGCGCGCGGTCTCGGGAAGACGATCACGGGAAACGCCGTCGCATGAGCGGTGATCGTGATCGGAAAGTGGAGAGATAGTCCAGTGGAGCCCAGTCCTGCGAGAAGCTTAAATGGGAGCGCTGGAAACCACTTCTAGCTGTTTACCACTTCACCACTTCACCACTTCACCACTTCTGATATTTGAGAAGAAAGGGAATGCGGCTTACCAGGGCTGGTCACTTCGTGTGGGCTGGAGTGTTGGGTATTGCTGAGAGCAGTTCCACTGGGGATCTAATTGTAGCGTTGTGGTACGTTGTGGTACGCTTGTGTAGAAGCAGTGGCAGGCTAGAGCTTGCTCTGTGATACATTCATCCTCTGTCTTCTCGTCGCTGGAAGTTTTCTTAGAATGGCCCGGCTCTGGCTTAGAGCTCAAATTCCCGGCTGAGGTCATTGTGTACATTCTACCTGCCTTTAAAGTCATTCTGATTCTGATTTTCATGGCCTTTCATGCGACTGGGAATTGTTTGGGGGTTTATATTTTCTTTTCTTTCCTTCAGCCCTGTCCGTGGTTGACTTCGTCTTTCAGATTTGCATGCATTTGCTTTGTGCTTTTRCCCGAGAAATCTTTGACTTCTATCGTATTGAGCTGTGGTTCGTTTTGGACATTGTTACAGTACGTTGAATGTGAAAGTGTCAATGCACCGCCCGGGTAATYTTATGAGAATTCTAAGGATATATTGGAATGAATAGATAGGGTGTTCGGCGAAACGCGGATGGACGACGGATACTGGTACAGGAATGGATATTTACACAACCACGCGTTCTGCGAAACAGATGTGAACTTCCTAAAACAGAGTTGGACTTATGTAAGATCACATTTACGGAAATGGGATTTGACAGGTGGTGCTGGATGCTGTCCTTGGATTCCGTAGGAGCCGTTCCCTGCATTTTGGTGCATCCGTGAGGTCATGCCATTCAGTGGCCATCTGCTGCGGTGTTGTACGGTCAGCCTTTTTATTTTACACATGTCACTGGAGTGGTATAATTGTCAAATTCCCTCATTTTAAAATTAAGATGGCTCAGTGGATTCCAGTCCTTCGTAAAGCTTGAATGGGAGCGCTGAAAAAACACTTCTAGCTCTGGTGATTGACAGGTAATTGAATGCGGGATACCAGAGCTGTCCACTCGGACCTTCTGTTGGGCTTGGAGTGCTTGGTACTGCGGAGAGAAGCTCAATTGGTGATTGGAAATCGGCATGAATCGTTGTAGAGGTGCATGTTTATAACCAGTGACCATCTAGAACTTGCTCTTTGGTGAATTCTACCGCCTTTCTTTTCGTCTCTGGCACTTTGTCGGAGGATGCCCAGGTGCTGAGTGCTGACTAGGTAGCGCTTTCTGTCTATGCGGATTGTGTACATTCTGCTTCCTTTTTAATTAACCCTAGAAGGACCATGGGGTTTCTGTATACAACTTATATTTTGCCTTATAACTCTTCAATTGTGATGTTTATAAATGGATTGTGATACATTGTTATTTGCATACTATCATGATTATTAATTTACTTTGTATAGAAAAGTATTTGGTCAATGTTTTTATGATCAAATACCACTGTATTCACAATATACTATACGGCCGCAAAGGGCCTTCAGACCCTTCTAGGGTTAATCTTCCCCATGTAAGAAGATAGAAAATATGGCATAGAAAAAATTTCAGAATTTTATTCCTGAAATTACTATGAATTTTGTGAGCCAAAAAATGCACTTCATGCATTGCCAATGTCTAAAGTCTTCCAATTCTAATCATTTCTAGAACTACTTACTTCTTTGCTCACTACTATGGGACATGTCCCAACTTTGAAAAGGAGCAAAATAAACACAATCCAAGCTTAGGTTGGAAATCTCTTCCAGCCTCGGTTGGAATTACTGGTCTTGTACAAGTTGGGTGCTAGGCATGGTTGACAATTGGTGCTGCTACCTTATCCCAGCCTGTACCAGCAATTGCGGCACCAACACGGATTCTATAAGTGCTTTCACTTTGGCGACAATGCTAGTATGTGAGCATGTGAGCTTTGAACATATGTATACGTAGATATTCTACAATGGCATTGAGATTGTTTATAATATAAACATCTATAATATAGGCATCTATAACATAGTTATACTATAATCATGGAAGGTTTCTATTATATAGACACCTATAACACATGTGTATAGTCTTCTAGGCTCACAAGCTCATGCTCCTAGACTCACATAATAACAACCCTCCTTGGCTAGGCTTACCTTGGCTCTTTGTCATGTTTGGGGTGCCATGGATGATTGGAAGCTTGTGATAAAAAGGCGAGAAAGGATGACATGTACATTGAATCGGTTTGGGGTGCCATGTATAATTGGAAGCTTGTGATAAGAAGGCGAGAAAGGATGACATGTACATTGAATCGGGGTATAAAGGGGACCCATACTAATTAATTGCTGCACCACCTTAGACAAGGAAGCTCGTCACATTGTAGAACACTGTGACTTCCAATAAGTTCAGCTGACCTGAACAAACGATCTTGCAGGACCATGCTTTTGCCTGCGCATTGAAGGAACACAAAATAACCAGTTAACAAAGACACTTGGAACACAAATATTCCACTGAGGCAAATTCATCAAGTAAACGGAATAGTTGGGTGTACCAAAAAGAGTCTTTCTTCTCTTGGGCCAGCAGTTCTTCAAATGAGAGCTCTTCACCATCCGAATCAATTTTTTCAATTAACTGGCCAGTGTTTGGCTGCAATTCAAAATGTGCACGCCCATACTCCAACATCTTCAAGCCACAAGGAATACTGTTGTCAACTCTCTATCAACAAATTGTCAACAGAGATCACCTATGCAAAGTTGCATATACACAAACTCTAAATTGTTAAAACACRTCAGGGCGTGATTCAGGCATACAGCAGGTTCTGGAAACAATCCTACTGAGCATCTAGTCTCATCAATTTCAAACAGAACTTCATTCTGGTCAACAACAGACTACARAACCTACTCTTAACGCAATCCAAATTGTAAATCCCATGACTCGCTACAGCCAAGTTGGAGCTAGGCGGGAAGCTACCTTCAGATATGCTGGGGAAAGCTTCAGCTGCTCCTGGAGGCGATTGTAAACCACAGTATCTTCTTCCAGTTTCTTCTGCTCATTTTCTAACCCATAGATCTGAACAAGCCACGTCCGGAATTAAAGTAAGACTCTTAAACTACAGTAAGAAAGTAGGACACATGTGCGATGCATTCATTCAGATCGAATAGTCCATGACAACAATCTCCTTGCCGAAGAAAGTGTACCTGCCCACATAATCGATCAAAGGAGGACTTGTCTGCCTTGGCAAGTAAAGATTTGGCGATTGTAAACCTCCTTTGAATAGTCTCCGACCTGCAAACCAYGAGAAGAAAAACATCAAACCCATGACCAAGCGCGACGGACGATTCAAAGATCCCCGAGCGTCGCCACAAATGGTACAAGCGGAGGCCCAAAAGGCAACCTGTATGGTCGCCAATTCAATACAACGAACCGAGTTTACAATCGCTAATTTAGAAATGACGAAATGAGCTTAGCAACCCTTAATAGCCTGATACAGACAAGCTGCTCTACTAATTTGCGTTTGCACAGCTAGGAATTAGAAGTCAAGAGTCCATGGGAAGCGATCATGCTTACTTTTGTTGTAGAGCTACTTTGGCTTCCACTAGGCATGTTGTGAAACGGCCAACCTGGAAAACCACACATAAGATCATTTCTCAGTCATTGAACGGCCGACGAATGTGGGTTCCAGGAGACGAGCACAAACTCGCTTCACTAATTGTAGGCAACTTAGTAGACAAACACCATTACATATGCAAATCACTGAACCATCAGAAACGTTCATTGCTATGTCAATCGCCTTCATCTGCMGTGAATGACAATTTYCAATATTAACCTTAAAAGAATGGGTATGAGTGTCAAACCTGTGCAAGGGTGAGAGTCTTGGCTGCATTTGACCGCACAAGCTCATCATACTGCTCCTTGATCTTTCTTTGTACCATGCTACCCGAACAAGTGAAAGGGTATGGGCAGCCGCTGCTATGGCAACCACCTTTTGTGGCCCCACAAATACATCCTAATTCTACCTCAGATGCTGCTGCCATGGAATGTGTTCCTCCRCGGTCTGCAAAAGGCTTCTCTGAATCTCTCAAATCAGTTGAAAGGTACCCTGTTCCAGACACCACAGCGGATTTTCCTTTGTGTCGTCTGCCGCGATTCTTCCTTTTTTTCTTCTCCTTCTTTTCGTATGCGTAATCTTCGTAACGCCCCTGATCCTTCTTCAATCCTAATGGTTGATGTTCCTCTCCTTCATTAATACCTGAAGCAGTTCTTACTAAATTATTCACTGCTCAATGCACCAAAGGACATAGCAAGGTAGTGGAAAATTGAACACACCATCTAGACTGTAAATGTGACACTACATGGAAAGTACCAATGTGAGAGATTGACTTTCAGTGAAGTAATCATTATCTGATTAAAAACATGAGGCATTCTATGTCTGTTCAGAAAGAACATTTACAAATCTAATACCTGTGAGGGACCTTACAGAACTGCAATCCAGTGAGGACACGTGATCGTCATGGAAAAAGGGTAACAGACATGAAAATCCAGGAGCGGACTTCATAGCTAATTCTAAGAGTTCACGGACACCACTGCTAGTATAAATTCGTGCTATCAACCATATTATGCCCAAGAGAGATAATAACACTCAATAATCAGGAGTATGATTCTCAAGTCCCATAAACAAAGAGATGTAGGTGCAGAATTCACTAACGGACCGTCAAGTGTGYTCTTAGAAAGTACCTTGTTCTGACCCACTCCCTTCTCCTATAGTCTCCTCGTCCAGCAAAATTTCATCAGAATGTTTATTGCCAGATCCTGAAGAACTTCCAGCTTTCCCTGCTTCTGTCATCATTACTCCCAAAGCGGTGCCAGCCCCCAGGCTCACACCTTTCCCAGCAATGGAATCGACATTGAGAGCTGCCAAAGCCGACGCTATATCTGCTGGTACACCCTTGGAGCATTCCTTCAGTGACTTTCCTTTCACACCTGCATCTAGCAAGCTGATCCTCAAAGAGCCCAAGCCGTCCTGGGACAAATTATTCAAGCTCTGTTGACTAGCAGGCGCTCTACATGTTCCTACAGATTGTCCTGCAGAATTCACGGAACAAGCCATTGCAGTTGGCACAGCACTTGAAAGGCGTGAACATTGTGGAGTTGGACATGCCCCCTTGGACTTCAATTTTGTGGTCGAGGTAGAGTGACCATTTTGCTTGGACTTCGAAGTGTTTGAAGATAAAGAGAAAGAAGATGCTAATGGATTGCCTGTAGTCATCTTATTACTGACAGCACTTCCATGTCCTGTAGTTCCTCCTGTAGCTCGCATATTGAGACATTCCAACTCATCAGATATGCATGTAGCTCCTTTAGCTTTCACATCAGCACTATGTAGACCTGCATCCACTGCTTGAGCCGCGGCAACAGAAGTAAAATCTCCCTTGAGGTGAACACCTTGTTTAGGAACATGACACAAAGATTTTGGTCTCTTAGAAACAGACCCTGGATTACCGCTAGTGATGCTCGAAGTTGTCTTTCTGCTTGAAATTGGTTCACTTGTCGTGTTTGTACAGTCTGCAGCGACAGTAAACATGTCAGGTCAATTCAAATAACAGAGAGAAGTAGAGGTTTGTTCAATTGCATTTCCCCGATAATGGACGAGCACAGAGATGAGAGGTCAGGGTAAGACAATGCCTTGTATCTGAACGTTACGTCAAACGGAAAGCAGGGAAATGCTAAGCAAGATTAGTCAACAGTTCAACATAGAAGATACCCTTACCCAGACACAAAAATTGCTCACAATGAGTTGAATGTTCAAGCCAGAGGTGGTTGGAGCCCCACAAAACCAAAGCACCGATGAAGCTTTGGACCACGAAGAGCATACAAACCCGAGTTCACACTTGAATGCTATGAGCTAACATTTTCTTACCTTCAATATTTCACTTCCTAATCATGCTTTGATAACAATTACTTCAATTATGACACTTACTGRTCAGCCAACAGTTTGTARTGATGAACAGCTGGCATTCCCTTGGACACTACAAGACCTCCAGAGTACCTGTTGTGATGGCATCCCGCCCTTGCGTGTTTCGGTCTTCACCTGACGAAGAAACCGCTGCTTGGTTGGTGGGATTGTCCAAACACGTATTTGTTTCCATTTTTAATCGTACTCTTGTGGCACGTGGCATTTCTTCCCCTTGATATCACATACAATTAGAACATTCCTAAGTTAAGGGCCAAAAGTATAAGAAACACGTGCAACCATCCAACTTTCAAACTTCCAGGCAACCCTCGCAAATACGACGAAAATAAAATAAGAAAGAAAGACCTTCCAATAACTCCAGAAAGAGATCAAAAGATCGTAAGTTGTTACCTGACGTAGACATCAGAATCTCCAGCACAAGCCTCCTTTGTGATAGCTGTTTTTTACTCTCATTCTCGGTGCCACTGCTTGAAACGCCTACAAAATTATAATAAAATGGTTCCTCAGTTATTGCAGGTATTTATTACCACCTATTTTAAATTCACGAAGGTGCATAATTATGTGCATAATTGTGTGCATAATATGTAAACATAAATCTGCATCGCAAAAAGGCTCTTTCAAATCTTGCATGCCGTATGCCTCCGAAACAAATGAAAAGATCCTGAAAATGAAATGAAAGATGACACGCATTGCAGCACATTTTAAATAGTAAATTCGATAGAACCTTACACGAGAAAAGGGAGCAGTTTCGGACAAGCATGTTAGAAGCATAATTCAACCTTACCACATGAAGAGCCAGCGGAAGAATTTAACGAAGACGTTGTAGTTGTTATGGTAGTTGTTATGGTTGTTCTGGAGTCAGCGTCCGATCCGTCCACGGAAGTAGAAACAGGTGACCCTKCTGAAATACTCTCTGTACAAGCAGCGTCTTCGGCGGGAAACAGGCAATCACTACCATTGACGATTGGAGTGTCAACCCTTCCTGCTTTTCTAAAAAATTCCCTTACGTTGAGCCAGCTGCCATGAAAACTCCGCACAACGCCAGATCTTTGGGAAGTCTGGCTTCTAAAATACTGCAACCGCAATGTTGCGAAGGCTGCATCCAAAAATGGCTGAAAATATCCTCCCGATTTCAATACAGCGGTCCTGCCGCTAGTACTCGTCATAGCTGGTCCATTTCGATTCCGGGCATTCCCACACAGGCAGCAAAACTGTCCAGATTCGAAGACTCCTGCAGATGATTGCTCCTGCTGTTGTTTGTGGATGCAATGCTTTCCTGCATTGCTTTCCACCAGGTGGAAGCCAATGAGCATTGCCAGCAAGAGCCCAGTCAAGAGCCCGCCAGCTACTGTGAGAAACAGCCATACTGGCATCTCTGAACCTACTTCATAACCACTTGGTTGGTAGTGAAGTAGCCACATAGAGAAAGAAAAAAAAATTTTTAACTACTTTTTACACTCAAAATTAGAAAATCGGAATATGCAATAAGTATGAAAACTTCTTTATCTACAAGATCTTAGTTTACAAAATATTAAGATTTGTTTCACCCTCCCAAGAAATTGCCATTGAAAACTTTGAAGAGGACACATTGTGTCTTCTTAGTAGTTGAAGGATTAATATATAAACATTATCATGTTCTAATATGACACTGTACATGTAAAATATGTGGTCATTTTGCAACTTCTTATACCTATAGAAGGAGCAATAATGATTTAAATTGGAAGCGCCGTATGTAATTGGATCCAACTCAACATGAATTCAAACTTTTGTAACTACTATACATACATCAATTCAAGCATTTTGCATGTCAAATACAAAACAAAACTTTAACCTCTAAAAGACGAGCACGGCTTTTTTCTTGGACCAGTGTCCCCCTGCTACCCCTACTACATAGGCCAGAAATTTGGAGGGATGAGGCTAGATAGGTCAAATTTCTGACAGTCTGGCAAAATTTCGCCAAAAATAAAAGCCCCGAAGACAAGGTCTTTAAATATTGAACAATGGATATATGTAGACACATCCCAAGGATGCTAAAATGCAATTTTTTGTCCATCAATTTTTTAAAGATTCTTGTGTAACTACATTAATATTCGTACAACTAGTATAGATTTTGAAGATTTCGCTTTACAAATATTCTACAATTCAAAGGGTATTGAGGTGGAGGATTCAATGCATTTTGAAAACAATGTGCGACATAATATGAATAGGATTTTATTCATTTGAAATAAAATTTATAAAGGATTTTCAAATAAATTAAGGAGCATTCCTARAGTAGATAAGTCCATTAAAAGTACCATAGGTAGGGCATTACAAACTTATAAATATAATGTGGGGGCTAAAATATGGATCTTAAATAATGTAATTAGTATTAGTACACATAACTACAATACAATTAGATTTGATGAAAAAGAGGTTTAGATCAAGGTTTCTATGGGTGAAATTCCACCTCACTTTAGGATATTGGAACTTTMTATATTCTGTTTAGTATAATTTTAGGTGTTTTGTAAAGTGGTTTTGAATGTTAGAGGTTTGATTTTTGTGGATGAGGCAATGGCAATGCATTTTAGCGGGGCAAATGTTGTGTTTAAGTTGTTATGTCTAGATGTTGAGGTAATATGAGGTTTGATGTTTTATAGTTTTGAGGCTAAGGTGTATTTGTGGCCGTGGCAATTTGGCATTCAAGGTTTGATAGCTTTGTCGTTGCCAAGAGTAATTAAAATTGAGACAATTTGGTCTTCAGGTTTAAGATATATTTCTCACTAAAGCATATTATTGTTCAAGGTTTTAGTTTGAAGATTAGAATGAATGTGACCTATTGTTTGAAGTGTATTCTAGAGATTTAGATCATGTTTGTGCCTTGAGGTGCCTACACCTTGAACATTCAAACTAAGGCATGGACCTTGTAGCTACTATATTGTACTATTACAATGATGTAAATGAAGGCACTAATTTTGTGTTTGTAAACATATTTGCATTGTGAAGGAATAATTAATAGTTGTTTCAAAGAACRTGTGTTTGTAACTACATGTAAAGGAAGCACTTTTAATTATGCAAGTACAATGAATGTTGTCACAAATGTTGTTTGTATTGCTCATGTGTTTGTTATTTCATGTTTGTTATTCCCTTATATATGTTGTTCAACCTCGGGCAATGTGTTCCAATTTTTTTCTATACATGTGACTCTGTTGAGTGTATTCATACATTATTTAAAAACACACCTAAAAAGATGCATGAAAATAAATTGAATGCCATGTATGTATTTTTGTATTTTTTAAACGCTTTTTCTTTCACTTATTGATTTTTAAATAATTGATTTTCCTTCTAAAGAATATAGGCTATGAAAAATTTCATTGACATGGATAATATAAGTAATCATAAAGTGCTATAATATAGGTTATTTTAGAAAAGATTATAGGGAATCGTTTATTTTTGCTTTAGAAGTAAATTGCTCCCTAAATATCCCATTATGGCACGTGGTACAAATACTCCTCATTGAGTGCCCAACCAAAAAAAGATATTGGGAGATTTACATTATGACAACATGGCTTGGAATTCAAAGTTCTGGATGTAGATTGACAAGTGATGCTTTTAAAAATTCAGTGAATATAACTACGTATCATTTGCTTATATGGCAAAATTACTCATTCTATCCCAAAA
Source organism: Pleurozium schreberi (assembly GCA_006891605.1). Taxonomy (NCBI): domain Eukaryota; kingdom Viridiplantae; phylum Streptophyta; class Bryopsida; order Hypnales; family Hylocomiaceae; genus Pleurozium; species Pleurozium schreberi. The sequence goes on from VACF01000100.1 coordinate 79,519, forward strand.
TAATCTTCCCTTTGGACAAAAAATTGGGGATTTTAGGTTGAAAATAATGTTATTTAAATTCATTTTGAGTTGTAATTAGTAAGTTTGGTGCAGTCATTTTGTCTTGAAACTTTGAGTTATAGAGCCATTTTTAAAGAGTAGTATTAAGCATATTGCAATAATATTAAGGGTAGTAGAAGATAATTTTGAAAGAAAGACAATATGTATTAAAAACTCGATTAAAAGTAAATAAATAAAATGACAAATGCTACAAACAAAGCTTGAATGATAAGCAAATTGAATTGCAATAGCAATATGAAATAGAAGAACAATATGTGGAAAAGAAGATGTTAGTTGGATGATATGAAATCCATTTGTAAAATATGGTTCTTTTGATAATATAGACATTGATCTTAAACAAGAAAAAAAAAAGACTAATGTAATTAAATATCCATTCTTTACATGTTTTGTATGAATATAAGTTGTCTATATAAATAAAAAAAATGTTTGCATCTTGTTGTACATAAATATTACATGCACATGTGACAATGTTTTTTCAAATATAAGCACCAAGCTAGCTTTTGCTACTYGTATCTAAAAAATAGTAGCTAGTTTGAGATATTCCAAATATAAGGTATTTGTCATTCTCAATAGTCTTTGAGCCAACTTTGTGAGTATTATCATCAATTTCTAATAAAATCAAAGAAAAACAAATCATATAAAATTTCCCTTGTCGAATTGTCAAAGGAGCAAATCAAGTAGCATGATTGTTTTGTTTTGCAAACCAACTTGTCTTGTAGCAAAACTGTGTTAATTAAAACTAAATTTTACAAGATCTTGCACATAACATGTACAATGTAACAAATATAAGACTAGATCTAATATAAATTTGATTTAGAGCCCTCTTGCACAAGATTACCATTCATTGCACATCACCATCCATTGCAGATAACTAGATGTCTTAGAGTGTTTTTTAGTTGATKTTTCRAGCAAGTTTTGATTCTATTTCTTACTTTGTCATTGAAATTGTGCCCTCAATGATATGACAATATTAATATTGAACACTTTCACCCCCATAACATCCCTTTGATAGACAAGTCCTCCAAATAAAAGAAATGGTACACCTAGTACTTATAACCACCACCTAATTGTGTTATAAGGCTCACCAATAATTATTTTTCATTCTCTCGGTTCATTCTACAACCTAAGCCTATTGTTGTCATTTTTATTTATTTATGTAGCACCAACGTAGCACAAATCTCATAAGACAAATAGGACTACTTAAAATTCAAGTTTTCAAAAAAAGCCAAGATGCAAATTGTGACATAGTTAGGATACAAGAGCCCGTTTAAGGCACAAGTTTGGGTAGATTTATTAAGAGCAATCTTCTTCTAAAATACATATTCACACGAGACATGTACATCATAAGAAGAAATTTGTCACCCTCCAGTTAATTCTTGTCGTCTCCTTTTTAAAGCTTTCAACTCTCGGCATATTGGTTTCCTGATTTTTCTCACCCTCCAGTTAATTCTTGTCTCCTTTTTAAAGCTTTCATTAGCCTTCGAAAGATCAGACTCTGAATAAACTGAAAGAATAAATTTCGAGAAAGAAAAATAGACGTTTCCAGAGGTTTAACCCTCTAATTAGAAACTATAATACGTCGACTCTGTTTATTAAAACGTTGTGTGATCGCATTGAACTTAGAACCGCATATGAATAATGTCTTCAGTTCTGAATAGGGTGTTGTTGAAGTGGTTCCCTATATTTCAGTCTATGAGTTGTTTAAACCCTATGTAATGCTTTAAATTTGGAATGTTGGCAGGCTGCACAAGGGGACCTGGTGGTAGGTATGCATATGTGGGTGCAAAACCTATTGCCCCTGGCTGTTGGAAAGTCTAGTACGCCTGCTTTACGAGACACAACCCTGCAGTTTATTGAGAGGTATTCAATGATCARGGTCATGGTTGACCTTGTTTCTATGACCTAATTGCTCAACCTACAAGTAGAATCAGTTGTGGAAGCTAATAATTGATTACAGTAGTTCCAAATCATATTCAATTGTTAAGAAGTGTAAGTCTTAACTCTTTATTTGTGCTGATACATTTGTTTCCTAGTGAACGTTTCCTATATGATTTAACCCCTAAAGGACCAGAAGGCCACCAGGTGGCTTCTGCAACACTGTTTTTTGCACTCCCGGTCCTTTAAGGGGTTAGTGTTTCAAATAGTCCATACTATTAAACTTTAAACCCTAAACATCGTTAACTTCTACTGTTTTYCGCTTTGGGTATTTTAGTGTAATTTGTTGTATACTGTATTCTTGTGTATATGAATCCACTTCAGTGAAAATGATTGTACTTKTGATTAATGCTTTTGTTGTTCTGTAGTGTTTTGTTTGCGAATTTAAAGAAGGCACGCCCTGTACTTCTTAATGGAGTATCAAGGAAAGGAGAGCGATTAGTGCCAGCAGCATCTTTAGATTCGGTGATGCGGGCTGCCTTCCCTGCTGAATCTGCAAGAACTAAGGTATTTTCTTCACACACTCTTGATTTGCAGTGTGCTTCTCATTTACCATGTTAGAATCTTGTTACCAACAACGAAGTTTTTGGTGTCTTACTCAAAGATGACAGCGTCTTATTGTCCTAGATTGTTGGTGTCTATTCGATGATTCTCATGTGAGTTTTGAGGAATTAATTTGAGTATGAAGTCTTGGGAGCACATGAAATGTTCCCACTTCTGAGAATACCAATGTCTATTCTATTGCTATTTTATACRCGTTCATTCAACCATATACTGACCATGTGTTGCTGTCTGCCGCAGGCTGCAGACAGGTTTCAAGCCGTGTACCCAATTATTAGGGAGCTTGCATTATCTGGGTCACATAATAGCAAAACTACTCGACCTGTGGCACAGCAGCTTATTCCACTTAGCTTGGCAGCTCTATCACAAGGTGGAGGTTTCTTCTTTTCACACCCAGACCTCKTCATTGCCACGGCCTAGGCAGTCMATGCGTACGATCATATGYTATTCTACAAGATTCTGACAATTAATAGTGTTGCTATGTTGAAGTGACCGTAGATAGGTACCTGGGGTTGCAGGAGTGAGGAAGGGGGTCCAGAATCCGTTTCAGACTTGTCGAACTYCTTATTTTGACGAATGTTTGCACGCCTAGTGACGCAATAGAGTGAGGGCACATAGCGAGTTTTCTAATGGGTATGTTCAATCTCTAGGATTGGGTGAGGTAACAGAGCACGTGATATCAGAGMAGTAGATATTAATAAGGTTTACCCTGAACTGAGTTATTGTCTGATCGGRAATTTTATTTAACTGTCGTCTTTTCCTGGATGCAGATGTCGATGCACTTTCACAGGAGGCTTGCAGGAATTTCATTTGGTGCCTTTCCCAGAACTCAGATTGCTACCTACAGTGGGTACGYGCTTCTGCACTTTTCTGCTGTATTTGATGGTACTAGCAGAACTGCGCGGTATGAAGCTTTTTAAATTTGTTCCTTGACAAATTTATGCTCTCTTGTTGGAATGCTGATGCTGATGGTTTACAATTTCGCAGGAAAAGTTGCATATCGAGAATTTAAAAGCAAGTAACCTTGTGCTGGGTTACATTAGGCAAGAATGGAAGGAGGTTTCACCTCGTCTTTCAGCCCTGCCTAACTTTAAGAAAACTCTTCAGGTTTTAAGATCGAAGGTGAGTAAATGGGATGTTTCTGCGTTGAAACTTTGGCGTTCGTTGTCTACCTAACGTACCCAACATAAATTATAAAAACTTCGTGATTGTTTTGGGTTGTTTATTTCTCCGTTCGTCGTTTTTCCTCTAAATTTCTAATCTTCTAAGCACCTCATGTATGTTCTCTCATTTTTCGTCTTCTTATATTACATATGATTGTAAATTTCTTGGATGGCAGAAGTTACTGCTGCTATTAAATAACTTTTTATGTTTCCAAAGCATTTCTRTATGACAACAGTTGATGCCACCACGAAGATGTAAATTCATTTTCACGTAATACATCAGGCTTATTGACTTCCCATGTTTAGCTTTTTATTTCCAACTATTAAGTGGTCTAATTCACCTAGTATAAAGAGAGAAATACTGAGTAGTTGCATCTTCTGTTGAAGCAGCAAAAGCWGGCATTGGAGAGCGCACAAGGAAACCACGAATTCGAGGTTCAGCTGAAGATAGCAGATGGTCACGTYAAAGCCCTTTTGAGCAAGCTCTCGTCCTTCCCTGGTTGTGTGAGCGCAACCCTAACACTGGCAGCTGCTGCCGGAATGGCATATGGATTCTATTTACTTAGCCCCGACCGGAACCCTTGGCAATGGGACGGCTGGCTACTCCTCAGCAAGACCCATTTCAGGGGATTCTCGCTCTCGGAGTGAGCTCATTGCTGTCTTTGAAAGTTGAGGTTCCAGCATGTGTCGAAAACAGGAGTATGTTGGTCCCTTTTAGACAAAACTGTGTTAACATTATTAAACACAAATTATCTCCAGTTTTTTGAGGGATAGTGTTTCTCTACAGCTTTTGGCATTCTGAATTCATCTTGATTAGGTGTAACCTCCATTTGTGAGTTTTCTAAAATGTACTTTGAAATTTCAAAGAGTGATGATGTGGAAGCCTCGTAGGTTTATACGTGTTGAAAAGAAATCAGCATCTAAATACATAAATTGGATTCACCCCCGACTCTCTACAATGTACTCTGAAACCAGCGAGATACGAATTAAATTTCAATGTACCTCAGCGTCCCTGTCAGAGAGTTTTGTCAGCAATTCTGCACTTTCCTCATAATTCGCAATAGCTCCATCAGTATCTTGCATGGCTCGACTGCAAATCCATTATTGAACAGRAAGTTAATCCCCAGTTTTCTTGAAAAATAATAGCCCTGAGGTACTTACAGTGCCTAAAGCGTACAGATAAACGTGCATTGATGCACTAAAGCGGTTGCAGATACAATACAACAACAGCTAAGAAAAAACTGAGATTAGATTAATGTAAAGCTAAAATTCTAATGCAGGAAGAGCTCGAGTWCAATACTTACCAGCAGTCGCCAAGCATTCCCAGCAACGCCCCCAATTGAGAGTAATTCGTAGAGGTAGCACCGGATCGTGACAACTCCTCTCGACAGTCCATCACACATAGAACCAGCCTTGCTTTTGCACTTTCCAGATTCTTTCCCTCAAAAGCCTACATGAAGACACATTAAGAAGTCGCAAACATATTCTGAACGAAAACTGTTCTTATGCAAAAGGATGAAACCCGCTAATAATTACTATACTACACAAATAAACGACAGCGACTGTTCACCAGCAGCAATTAGTTCTTTCATCACCGAGACAATGTAATGTACACATGTAGCATCCTCTGGAGTACACCTCTAAAGAAATACACATGACCACTACTAGGGCTGGACAACAACAACAATTATGTTACTGAACTTTGGGAAACAGGATACTCACCCTCATGGCTTGCTGCACTAAGAAACTACCCCGTTCTATTGAAACATCTGCATACTTAACAGTGCCTGCAGATGCCTCTTCCTGAGGAGTAGGCCTTCTGAGCCGAGCATGTCCTTCAACAAAACGGTCCACTAATCCTTGCATGTCGGGATCAGGTTCAATACTATCAATATCAAGCCCACATAGGGGACAATCTTGAAACCGTGATATGCATGCCCTGCAAAAAATGAAGGAAAATACATTGAAATCGATACTCAATCCAACGGCCTGGTGACAGCATTGAGAACATATAATACTCTAATCACCCGTTGAAAAAAATTGAGACTCTTGAAGTCATTGCTTAAAGAAACTAAGTTCACTCCACATTTCCCGATAATCAGAGTAAGCCTACAACTCCTTGATGAAGGAAGACGATACTAAAACCGTCAGTGGACTGATCMCGTCTTCTATACTGATCTCTATTACCAACAGAGTCTCTATCACTCCCACGTTGAAGGTGCATCAGAACTTTATACAAAATGATAAAAAAACTGATCTCAACTGGTTTGGCTCTCGTATCCAAAGATCTCTCTACAGCTCCACAGTGCTATCCTCAAATTTATAATCCTACATATGTTAAAATGCATGAAGACACATACCCTCTGTCATAACCTCTACCCACAAATGTGACACAAAAACTGAGTCCCTCTAATTCTWTACTATGAAACTACTCGGACATAGAAGGCAACATTCATTCAAACACTGAGTACCACAGCTCCCTCATACTCACAGAAGYACAAAACAGAATCTAAAGTGAACTGAGMGAAAGGTGACAATACCAACCTGCAAAAAATGTGACGGCATGGAACACATCGGCTACTATCATACAGAAGAGCTCGGCAAAGCACACAGCTGAAGGGTCCGATCTTAAAAGAAACGGAATCATAACCAAGAGGACATTTTCCTCCAGCTGCTGCCTCAATAGTTTCTGCTTTCCCGTCCGTCTCATCAGGCGCCACGTCCCTGTTACTATCCTTACTCTCTCCGTCCTTTTTACCATAACCAAAGGGACATTTTCCTGCAACAGATGCTGCTTCACCCTTCGTTACTTCGGATTGTGCACCGATTGCCTGCTCATCTACTTCCCCTGTCGCTGATGTTTTCTTGCCAAACCCTAACGGACATGCACTCGCTCCAGTCTTTCCGCCACCATTGTCACTTTCACGTTCCACTCCAGCCGTCCCATCMGCAATCGCTGCTTCAGCACCATCGTCACTTTTCGCCACTGGACACTTTTTACCTCCAAAACTCAGCTTCGCGAATGGACAGGCCATGGCCAAGACGCACTTCACAAGCTGGACAAACCAACCGACGTAATCTCAAACCCTACAACATAAGAGTTAGAATGCTCCTCTGTGTTAGCAGAAAAACTAACAGCTGCAATCAAAGGCTCGCATTCTTAAGTAGATTCCGCAACCCTAAACACACTGACGATCACTCGAAAATACAATTTCTCAATTTCTCAGAGGTGAAATTTCTCACRAGACTTKCAACCATRAAAATTTGCAAGAATATCAAAAGGATCGAAACGAAACGCATTCTCAAACTCCCTTGCACCGACTGAAATACTCAATTTGCAAAGCAGGTGGAAAATTTCGACTTGACACCACCGACACTACAGATAGCCATATCCAGCTACAAAGAGCTCAAATTTTCGTATAAAAAAAGAGATAGGGTTAGCATTAGTATAACAATCAACGAACCTTGACTTGCGTTTAGATTCAGCGAAAGCTCGACCCCGGATGCAGATTCCACCGCAAGTCGATTTTCACTTGTTAAGCTCCTAAATATAGTTGTAAAAATCAATTATTCTCTCTACCTTCACAAATAATAAAATTTAGAAAAAATTACTAGTATTAATTTTTAAAATTATTATAGAATAATAATCTAGAAACAATAACATACCCCATAACTTCTAACTTTCTATTCTTTTGTCACACATCTCTTATGAACACCTTTTTTTCTCAAATATTGACTGAAATGGACCCTATTATCCCTTCATTGCCTAGGGCCTTTTTTTTTAAAAGCGTCCTTGCTTTTTAAGTATTATAAGTCTAAATGTCACTAAGGTATGGAAATCTCACGTGTACAATCTTGTAGTGTGCATGTTGTAGGTAACCTAAATCAAATTCAAAGTCGTTTGGCCATACAAACTGCAAGATTATGATGTTTTAGTGGTGAAAAAAGATGTTAAAATTTTCCTAAAAACACATTTAGAAGTAAATTTGATTGCTAAAACCTACTCACTTGAAAAAAAATCAAGCAATGAAGTGATTTAAAACCAGCATACAAACTCATTGTTGAAATAAAATATCATTCAATTATTGACTCATTGTGTTTGCTCAATTGTTTTGAAATGTTAAAAAACAGCCAAAAAAAGTTGCAAAAAACACATATGTGGCTGAACCTCCCTCCACTAAAATGCATCTTAGTCACTAGACTAGTATGCACAACTTTTCCCATAAAAATTATTGGAAATGGACATTGTATGAAGAAGAAATAAGCCACCAAAGTTCACTAAAGTCCAAAATGTTTGGATTTTGAACTTTAAATTGCTCCCAAAGATTCAATAAAACTTGAATAGGCATGAAAATTTTACCACAATAACTAGACTTTAAGGAGAACATAGACCAACAAATTTTATATCGAAAACAAAAATGTTGATGACAAAGAGACAAGCCCCCAAAGTTGTAGTCATCAAAGTGCAATTTGGTGAATCCAAATTGAACCTTTGAACTTGAAATGGCTTTCAGGAAATCAATACATTTTGGATTGATGTGAAAATTTTACCACACAAAGTAGACTAAGTAGGCTAGTATTTGCAACTTTTCTAACAAGTTTTATTAATTGAAAATTGGATGCAAAAGTTACAGCACTTTGATTTTGAGAGTTAGACTATGTGAGGACACTTTTGGTCCTTTTAGTCGATGAGGCGTTAAATTATATTATATTGTACATCAACTAAAGATCATCATAAATAGAATTGAAGAATCCAAAAAATGAAATGAAAATTTGAAACTAATGATAATATTTACAAAAAATTTACAAATATGTAAATTTTGATGTACTTCAAGATTTTTGAAGAACATCAAGTAATAAAACAACCAACACTTGATGCATAAATTAAGCAATAAAACTTAAAAGAACTTCATGAAACATAGGAATCTATTGATTTGATTCATGATGTACTTTATAATTTTATAAATGTAACAACAAAATATTCTTACAAGTAAACTAAATAGGGTCTTGAGAGGACCAAACAATTGAAGCGACTTATTGTTGAAAACTATAAGTATTTGAAACTCAATGTACAACCCCTAGACACTTCAGTATCTATTTATGTATACCAAAGGTAAATATTTATATAGTGTGAAATGTCAACTAATTAGTATGGATGCCCTTAATACCCGTATTCAATTAGAAATCTACAATCAACACCTTCATGCAAACAAGCACTTTAAACCTAGAGCCAATCTTGCCTATCCTCATCAAATCTTTCTTTATTGCATTATTTGATTAAAGTCCAAGTTTGCCATAGACTAAGAAGACTCCAAAAAATGCCCAAAAAATGTTTAATTCCTATTGAACAGACCCTATGACTGTGAGAATCATCCATTTTGATATTGTGGGAATCATTGGCTTTAAAAAATCCAAAAACAYTCATTGGAAGTCAATGGAGTTTAGAAGACATCCCCTTTCCACACAAAATTCCAAGGATGAATAGTTGCTCTTTTTTCTTGCATAGAAAGATTCTTTGTCATCAACTGGACACAAAACGTCCGCCCTGACATTTAACTCCTAATGGATCAAGTGTATGTTCAATGTACGCAAGAAATCTTAGATAGGTTTTTTTTATATAAAGTCATTTTTGGATGTTCATGAAATGTGGACACAATGTACCCCCTTTTTGAAAATCTATTTTATTTTTATGATCGGGTGCCTAGATCAAAGTTCTGTGGCCCCGAACTTGGCGGATAGCTCAGGCAACTTCAGGCTCCATGTGCAAAATTCTTCCTATGATTTTGAAATTTTGGTAGGTATGTAGCTTACATGATACAAGATGCAAATTTGAAAAAACAATCGTGTTTAGAGTAAAAATCTCATTCTAGAAGGCCCAATCAACAAGTTGGAAAAAAAGTTTTTCGCCTAACTTCAAACGTTATAATCTTTCTATTTGTGCTGTAATAGTCTCTTAAATTTTTTCCTCGTGTTCCCAATGAAGTCTAATACAAATTTGTACGGTTGAATTTTGAAAAGTAAATTTTTTTCCATTTTTGTCTTGTTGCCCTAAAAAGTGGCCATTTTTTTACTATTGCTGACCAAAATGTCCCACAATCCTTTAAGGGTTAAGGGTTTAAAAGAAGCATCGGCATAGCAAGCAAAATCATGAGAGGGAATAGGTGATGTAGTCTGAATTCACTATTGTTTTACGACATGAGATGAGAGTCAACAAACACCAATGCAAAGCAATGCTTGACGCTATGGTGTTGATAAGGGCATTGATGCCTATGAATAAATGGAGTGTGTTTTCAACAGTGCAGTGTTTGGGAGAGTGTTGTATACTACAATAACCCCTAAAGTTCTTTCATATTTAGAGGCCCAAAACTACTTCAAAATACTAGTCTCCTCAGACGGCTAAAATTTTCATTTATATTTACTTTTTAACAAATCCAACCATAGGATCTTTAAGTTAACTTGTCTTCCTAAAATTTGAAAACAAGAAAAAATTACTAATTACAAGATTATGATGCTTGGATTTCAAAAGAAAGTATTCTCATAAATGACCACCCTAATAACAATTGACAGAGGAGCCAAATAAAAGTAACTTAGCATAACTTATAGGATAACCTTCTTTAATTTATTTATTGTTTGTATAGAATATGGTGTAAATTTTTACATCAAGTGATTTTAAAATTGGAAAACCAACATTACATGCAAAGTTATTAGATCAATAGTTCAAATTGAAGTAATATTTTCAATTTTAACAATGTTTTTCCAAAATTTGAACTTAGAGTAGGAATTAGACTTGATAAACTTCATTTCATTAGTTGGTCTCAAATTCAAAAAAGATCATTCTTAAGACTAAAATTCAAGTAAAGA
>VACF01000102.1:0-83848 GCA_006891605.1 Pleurozium schreberi
ACTAGAATAGTCACAGATAGGTTCGTGTTTAGGGTAGCGGTTTCGAATTTTGTTTGAGTGTTTGTGAGAAGCGTGATGGGGAACTTGCCAAGCAGTCGGCGCAACAGCCGTATCTCCCAGAACCCTGGACCTGCAAGCGGAGGGCCTCCTCCTCCGCCACGAATTACCTCTGCGCCGCCGGGCTACCACGGTGGTCAAGCTGCGCCAACGCCACCCCCGGCGAATTACCCGCCCCATGTAACTTACTACCCTTACCCTCCCTACAATAATGGCATGGGGGGCCCAATTCCGGCGCCTCAGTATTTCCCGCACAACATTATTCAAAGCAATGGGCAGTACATGATGAACCTTCCGCCGCCGCAAATGTAYAGGACTCCACCGTACGCCCCTCCTCCTCTGCCCCCCCCACGCGTCTTGGAAGTCGCGGAGCATCAGAAAGCCAATACCATTCAGAACGACGTGAATTTGAAGAAGGCCACGCTGCGGTTGGAGAAAGACGAGGAGAATCCGGGGTATTACCTTGTGGCTTTCACTTTCGATGCCACGGTCGCTGGAAGGTCAGTAGCTCATTTTTCATTTCGTTGTTGGATTGTCGGGTGGTTCTGGCAAGTTTTGGAGCACCAACTGCTCTGGCAACACTGGAATAATATTTGAGCTTCGAAATCTTGGCTGTGAAATTCTTCTCTAAGTGATGGGAATTTTCTTTGAGCCCTAGTTTGATGATATGTCGCGTTTAGGGTTATTGTTCCTTTATTTCTTGCTGTTAGATTACTGGTCTTTTTTGAAATCCTAGTCGTATGGTTCAATTCTACATAACAAGCTTGAGCAGTGTTGGGCTGGCAACCTTTTCAAGGTAACACTGAAGTCAAATAGTTCTCTAGAAGTAATGTGAGAACTAGTAATGTCAGTAGTCATGTGGACCCAAACAGTGTTCAACTTTAGAAACATGTGGCATTTATTCCAAGACTGGAACTCTTGAACCACATCGACTTAGACCCACAAATCAGAAAACTTTCTTTCAAATGTTGAACTCAACATATTAGTGAAAGTGCGTCAATTTCAGAGGATCACTGAAGCTTGGATATCCTGATTCTTCCTTCAATAGTTAATGACCCAAGTTGTTAGGCACTGATTACTAGAATGTTATATAGGGTATGGTTCACAATTCTCTTGCTGTTAAGCATTTAGTCCTTTTGAATTCTTGTATTTTTATGGTACAAATTTTCTTGTGAATTCCTGCGATACAACTTTTGCTTGAGACACTGATCATTAATTTCATGTGCAGCATATGTGTATTCTTCCTTGCGAAGGAGGGCGTAAACTGCAGTGTGACACCAGCAAAGCCTCACATCTACACACCACTGCGAACCAAATTTGAGAAAGGTCTGGGTCAGAAGTTCAAACAAGATCCAGAGACCGGTGTGATGTTGGCTCTGTTCGACGACGAAGAGTTATTGAAAGGAGGAGGTGAAGACAATGTGTTTCCGTTGTTAATCCGGATGGAGACAGTCCCCAAAGCCCCCCACCTTGATGAACCTCCACGAGATGCTGAGCCCCTGGGAGCTGCCCTGCCGGAATGGGTGCACTCCCAGATCACGCAGGCAGTTATTGAGAAGAAGGACGATGAGACGTACCAAATACGGGTGGTGAAGCAGATCATTTGGGTTGAGGGTGTCAGATATGAGCTTCAGGAAATCTATGGAATCGAGAACAGTGGAGGTGGGGACAACTTTGACGGCACTGACGCTGGCAAAGAATGTGTCGTGTGTATGTCAGAGCCTCGGGATACCACTGTTCTACCTTGTCGACACATGGTAAGGCCTTTTGTTTTGGGTGTGCAATTCAACAAATACATTTCTCTTCATTGCTATTCTGCCGGTTCTATATTTTAGGGTATACCCTCTCTGTCTACCTTGTGCGCTTTTCTGCATAAATTGGAGCTAAATTTGAATTTTGAATTTCATGAATTTCGATGTGACCTGTAGTTTCTACGGTTCGGTTGGTTCGGTTCGGTTGTTCAACCTTTATTTTTTTCTTTTGCCACCAGTGATGCTTTTAGATAATTTAATGATAATTTCCGTTTTTTGGTGGCTCTTCGCTTCCGTCTTTTTCGCTTTGGTTTGACCTGCATATATTATTCTTTTTGCCCCTCAGTGCTCAAACAAACTAAAAATGATGATAGTTCACTTTAGAAGCTGATAGTTGATTGTTGGAACTTCTAGAGCATATTTTTCTAGAGCTCAAAGATGTAGGGCATGATTTCTTCTGTTGGTACCTTCGTAAATGATCTACATGGAAGCGGCCATTTTGGCCATTTAGGCATGTAGTGGTTGAAGACACACATGACATCGTCTTTTATTTAGGGGTTAATTACAATTCAGCCTTGCCACATATTCGTCAACGGTTTATTTGTATTTTACTGACGCATTTGCTATTACTGGGTCTCAGTGCATGTGCAGTGAATGCGCCAAGGTGTTAAGATTCCAAACCAATCGTTGCCCAATCTGTCGGACTCCAGTTGAACGTTTATTAGAGATCAAAGTGCCCAAGAATGGCGTGGAACTCAATAATACGAAGAACAATTCGAATGATGCTGTGGAGTCCAGTAGTTCGCAGTCAGTGTTGGCACCTAAAAATCGCCCAATTGATGAGAATGGTAAGATTACAGATGAAACTGGCCCCAGCCACGGGTGATTACCAAAACAAAAAAGCTGATAATTTTTCAAAAATAAGTAGGGGCTTGGGTGAAAACCAATACAGGTTAGCAAGTAGGATGCTTCTTGTCAGAATAGTGACACATTCATTTCTGCGAAGGTGGTAGATYCCATAAGTAGTGGGGGAAGTTCAGGTGTGGTAGCGGAGTACCCTTTTTTGTTATTGGTTCTTAGTATCAAACGCTCTTCATGAATGCTGAGGCTCCCGGCTAACTGATGGTCGCTTTGTTCCTAGTTACATATCCTGTAAAGTACTCTGTATTCTGATCATTTTAAGGTCTAAAGAGACCATATCCAATGAAGTATTTCAGGTGCCTGCGTGCACTTTCTGTTTCTTTGAGATTTCGAGTGTAGCTTTTTGTGGCAATTGATTTTTTGGCACTCTCTATTTTGAGCCTCTTTTATTGTTTTTCTACATCAGTCTTGACCCTGATTAAAGAGTTTTCAGTTGATCTCTTTAATTTGGCAGAACATGGAGCTCTCTGTTCATTTTCATGTACGGACTTGGGGATCCGAGTCCATGTTCACAGAGGGATTTCGAGAGTACGGTACTAAAATTCTTCATCAGGATGTGCTATTTTGAGCTCTTCACAACTCTTTTGAAGTCCATTTCTGACCTCATGGGGACTTTCACAAAGTTTCTATTTGGTGCACAGCATCTTAGAAAAGCATGTTTGTAGAAATGACCTTGATACAGCGCACAGAGCTCCAGGCGTTGTAAGTATTTACAGGTGTCAATAATACAACATGATTGTATGATGAAAATTCAATTTTTTTTTTCTCTTCCAAAATTCATTGTTTTGAGTGGTCCAGTAAATCAGTATATACAATTGAGAAAATACTGTGAAGCAACGGAAATATGTTTGAAGATACTTTTAATATGGGGCTCATGCATGTTGGACACAAATCTTAGGAAACTAAGGTGAAACCACCCCCAAAACGCCAAAATAAGCAGTTCAATATGGTTGGAGGCAGCCAGTTCTCAGATTAAAATTAGATTTTTTGCATAAGACAACATATACTTATTATGAATTTCCAAAGTGGAAGTCCCTGAGATCATATAGCCTACTCATAAAATTGAAATTTAGACAACCAATGGCAATTATCCTGTAACACTGCTGTGGATCCTAAGTGTTCAATGGATGACAGAGAATCCTTCAATGTAAGATAGAAGTGCAGTTGTTCATCCTTGAAATTTGGTGCAAAAAGGGAAGGTCTTGCACAATATTTTGATCTCCAAAGAATACTTTTTTCTCCTTTTTAAAGAAGATGATTCACATTGTATGGCTTCCAAAAAAGCACACTCAATTGATTGAAAACACTATTGTTGTCTCTCTCCCTCTCTCTTATGAATCTTGTTTGGTGTTCAAAAGGGTTTATGTTTCCAATTACTTGAGTAATGAGGCGGTTCAAGTTGGTGTAAGTGGGGCGCTCAATGTCAAGGGAGCGGCGGCAGAGGTCGTAAATGGCCTCGTTGYCGAGCATGACGGCCACATCAGTATGCTCCAGCAAGGAATGAGTGGACAACACGCTATTGTAAGGCTCCACAACGGCATTGGACACTTGGGGGCTTGGATACACTGTGAACCCTAGCTTGGACTTCTTCCCATAGTCCACCGAAAGGCGCTCCAAGAGCAAAGAGCCAAGGCCGGAACCRGTTCCTCCGCCTACTGCATGGAACACCAAGAATCCTTGCAACCCTGTGCAATTATCGGCCAGCTTGCGGATGCGGTCAAGACACAAGTCCACTATCTCTTTGCCAACTGCACACTCTCATTCAACAAATTCTTTGTTCATATTTCTCCTAAAACAATTTTCTCATGTCTTTAATGCCGAGTAGATTAAGTTGCAGCGGTGTACTATATAATCTATGACAGCTAGGAGATTATTAAATACAATGCCTTGTTGTCCCATGGAATAGTTTGGGTTAATTTGTAGTTTTTGGTTAATCAATGGGATTACATTGAGTAGGCTGAGTTAAATGTAAAAGTCATAACCCTCATCTGACTACCCAATAAGAGAGTGACTTAGTTATTTTGGAAACTTAGACTTGGCATTATGATCTACAATAGTGTAGCTAAAGACTAAAGTGTTGAGTACTTAGGTGATAGCAATGAAACTATACTATTAATAAAATTTAGTGTTTGCAACACTAATTACAAACTCTTAACATTAAATGGCAACAATGCCACTAACATTACCTACACTAAATGTCAACAAGAACACTAATTGTCAACTAAAGAGAATTAGAGTGAGCTATAAGTTAGGTGAATAACACTATAGATAAAACAAGATTGAATTTCATTGTAAATATAATACTACATGTTATTACATTGTAGTTTAATCTAACTACCTAGAGTCCCAAAGTAATTAGTATGACTTAGTTTCATTCAAGGAGCAAAAAACAATAATAGTAGTATAACCCTTAAAAGCCCAAGGCGTTTTGGAGTTTAAAAGCATCATTGCTTTTCAAGTGCTATAGAGTCCTAATGTCACTAAGGTATGAGAAACTCAACCATACAATCTTGTAGTGTATGTGTTGTAGATGATGTGAATCAAATTTGGAGTCATTTGGCCCCATAGATTGCAAGATTACAGTGCTTTAGACTTTAGTGTTGAAAAAAGATATTGAGATTTTCGTAGAAACACATTTGGAGGTCTAATTCAAGTTCTAAACTTACTCAAATGCAAAAAAATTTAACTATAAAGTGATTCAAAACCAGCATTTAAACATATTGGTGGAATAAAATATCATTCAATTGACTCATTGTGTTTGCAAATTTTTATTGAAATGTCAAAAATCAGCAAAAAAAAAGTTGCAAAAACAAATTTTGGGCTGAATCCTCTACTAAAATGCTCATCTGAGTCACTCATAACTTTGTGAATAGATATGATATTTGAACAATACAAAGTAGACTAATATACGCAAATTTTCAATTTTTTTTTTATCAAGAACAGACAGTATATGAAGAAAAAACAAGCCTTTCAAGTTCACTGCAATCCAAAAATGTCTGGATTTTGAACTTTGAATTGCTCCCAAACATTCCAAAAAAACTTGGAGTGACATAAAGATCTTCTTACAATAACTAGACTTGAAGGGGAACATAATCCAACAAATTTAATGGAAAACAAACATTGGATGGAGACAAGCCTCCAAAGTTGTAGCCATCAAAGTGAAGTTTGGTGAACTCAAATTGAACATGCTATTTTTTATTGGATCCCAAAAAAGTATTTCATCTTGGATCAATCCAAAAATTTAATCCCACAACTAGAAGAGAGAGCATAGATTTTTCAACAAGTTTATTGAATTTGGACATTAAATGCAAAAGTCACAACACTTTGAATTAGACTTGAAATTATGTGAGGACACTTTTGGTCCACTGGGGCATTTTGGAGGATAAGCTTGCAAGATATTCTAAAATGTCATTTCAGAGAAGGTCAGTCAATCATCCTCTAGAGATCAGATTGCACTAACTTGTGTCAATTTTGTAATTTCGATTTCACTTGACATGGGTGAATGATTTTCACTTGACATGGGTGAATGATTTCACTTGACATGGGTGAATGATTTTCACTCATATCTCTTGAGATAAGTTGAAGTGACCAAGAGTATGCATTGAGTTTTGGAACATTTGTACGTACTAGTATAATGTCCACGGGCAAAGTTGTTGGCCGCGTCTTCCTTGCCGCTAATGAGTTGCTCGGGGTGGAAGAGTGAGCGGTAGGTTCCCGTGCGCACCTCGTCGATCACCGTGGGCTCCAGATCCAGAAACACCGCTCGCGGAACGTGCTTGCCTGCACCCGTCTCGCTAAAAAACGTGTTGTATGCATCGTCTCCTGCGCCCACGGTTTTGTCACATGGCATCTGCCCATCTGGCTGAAAACAGCACACAAACAAAATAATGAAACATTCAAACTAATTGTGACTTATTGTTAGATGATTGAGGATTTGAGGTAGGAGGTCCGTGAAGTGCAAATTTTAAGAGCTAAAATTTTATTTGGGGAGAGTAAAATTTTTGAAATATTTTTTCATTTAATTTTCTTTGAAAGACAAATGGAATTGGCATCTAATCCAAGTTGTGGAAATTCAATGGAAATGGTTATTTGAATTTTTGAAATTGGAATACATTGATCACTAAAAGTGTCCACCTCTTGAAATATACTTTATTTGTACATTGTTGGTGCAATAAAAAAGAAAAATGTAGCTTTGTGTTAGAGGATTTCTCTTAGAGCCCAAGTGCTATGTGGACCTCATACTTTAGAGGATATAGCATGGGTTTCCAAATTTTGGTTTTAATATTTATTGCTTTGTRAGKCCAAGCCAAGGTTAAAGCTTATATGTTACACACGGCATCAATTTKTTTGGTTGAAGACTATACAAAAACTAAAGCCACTAAATGTTCAAAAAACAATTAGATAATCAATGGATGGAGAGTGGAGTTTCAAATTTTGGTTTTGAAATTTGACATGGAGAAATGCCAAGGTTGAATCTTTGATGCCTCTGAGGACTGCAATTTTCAAACTCCAAGAGAAACAAGTTAAGAAATGGAAAGAAAAGGTTTTAAAATCTAAGAAGATGTTCAAGTCTATTAAGACTAATTGACCATTACTAGCAAAAATATTCTCAAATTGCACAAGATAAAGGTTGAGGAAAGAGAGGTGATAAAAAGAGTTAGAGAAAGTTGTCAGGCTCCAAACATGTAAAAAAAATCTTGGTCTTGGTAGTACAAATCCATTGAGACTAATTAATCAGTATTAGCAAAGATATTTATAGTACAATGTAGTTCATTAGTGTTGTGAGATCTATTGAAATACCCTTATCTAATTTTGCAATGAGGTTGATTCTGTGCCATGACTAGTCAGATATATAAATGTATTAAATTAACACATACATTTTACATTCATTGTATTCAATTTGGTGAAGAAAATAAGGTCTTAACATCTTCAACCAATTTATAAATTGTCTTGAAGATTAGTTCCACTGATTTCTCTTTGTAGAAGATAATTACAACAGTTTTTAAACTCAAAAGACCTTAATTTTGAAAATAAAAAATGAAAAGTAAAACTTTAATTTTCTTCAAGCATGATGAATCTTTTATTTAGAATTCAATAGAAAAAAAAAATTTTGTATTGTCCTTGTTTGCAAGTGAAAGGAGGTTCCTATGCACCAAAGAACACCACAAATTGGTATTGTGTCTAGCTACTATTATTAGGGTGTTCAAAATTTCATATTGTCCTTGTTCACATGTGAAAGGAGGTTCCTATGCACCGAAGAACACACCATTTAGATACAATATGCAAAAGTTATGGAGGGTCAAACTTTGTTTCTAAAATCATTTCTTCCACATAGGTACATAATTGGTTTTGGAGATGTACACATTCTGAAGATGGCGGTTTAAGGTCCGGTGCCATTTTGGGGTGCCTACCTTAAACAAAACTGTAAACATTTAAACGTCCACTTCCAGTATCCGAATCACAACCAAGGAATCTTCACACCTATCAAGCTCCATGGTAAAAACGTTGGAGGAGAAGGTACAGCCTATGTCCAGACCTCATATTTCCAAGTTTGCACTTGGCTGGTGTGACTAGAGTTCCAGGAGCAACTCATATATTCATTGGTGCATCAAAATTCTTTCAATTGCTAACAAGAACTTGTAAAAGTTTGACCAGTCCAAAAACTATCCTCAGCAGCACCAAAAGTGGTGATTTCAGATGTCCCAAACTTTATATTCCAAACTCACAGTTTTGACTCTGAACAAAATGATAAAGAAAACATACAACGCATATTTTGCGTTTCCAGAGTCGAGAGAACCATCAGATCACACAACAAAGCACATGGTCAGAGAGAACGAAAGAATTATACTTCAATCGGTGACAGACTACAAGCATTTGAAACCCGGGACCTCGATCTACTGCAAGTGCTAATGACCAGAGTACCTATACTCGGATATCACATCCCAGTAATTTATGAACCGTCATCACAGAGAGAAAAACCCTCCCACCAATTCCTTCAAAAACTTTCTGGCACGCTCGCCAAGAATCACGCTAACACATACTCACTCCCCAAAATTGTGGTCTTCTCCAACGTAATCAGCACTTCCTAGTTGACCGTTCTATCCACTTCACCTGCGTCCCTCCACCACCTTTACATGTACAGGAATCTCCAAGTAGATCCAAGTAGAGTCTCATGTTGTATACCTGGTAATTAAAGTGTCAAGCATGCACAGGCGCCTTGGCGTTGCTCTTGAACTCCTTAGCGATCTTGAACCAATTGGTGTGGGAGGATCCAGGCCTGTCCACGCGCTCGTACGTATGSGCACCGAAGTAGTCTCGCTGCGCTTGCACGAGATTAGCAGGCAGACGACCCCTTCGGTAAGTGTCGAAATACGCAAGTGAAGCAGTCATTCCAGGAGTAGAAACGCCGACCTCGATTGCTAAGCTCACCACTCTCCGCCACGCAGATTGACGCTCCACCATCTCCTTCGTAAACTCGGGATCAATCAGAAGAGAAGCCAGCTTTGGGTTACGATCATAAGCTTGTTTGATTCGGTCGAGAAACTTCGCTCGGATGATGCAACCCCCTTTCCAGATGCGAGCAAGCTCACCCAAATCGAGGTTCCAGTCYTGCTCAATGCTCTTGGCGCGAATCAGATTCATCCCTTGCGCGTAGCTGCAAATCTTGGATGCGTAGAGCGCTTTGCGAACGTCGTCGACMAGTTGCTTCTTGTCCAGATCCTTCACAGCTAGAATGTCCTCAACGCCAGCTTCTTTGAAGATCCTGGCAGCTTCCAGACGCTCCTCTTTCAAGCCTGAAAGGAAACGTGAATCGAGAGAGGCTGCGATGGTGGGGGCGGCGATTGAAAGCTCAGCAGCTTGCTGGACTGTCCATTTCCCAGTTCCCTTCATCCCCGTCCTGTAGCAACACCAATTGCGGTCTCAGTTCCACATTCAAGCTTTTTCAAGTCTAACATAAACAAAACATGCCCTATGCAGCTGCTGTAAGAGGGAATCTATCATATCGCTAGAGTATGACAATTTTTTGGTCTAGCTACAAGCCTGTAGGAAATGGAAAGAGGGGATGTGATTTTTGAGCCAAATTCTACAGAACTTTCTGTAAATTGCTAGAATTTCTGTATTGTAGCAAACAACATAAACAAACCTACTATGCAAAATTTACCAAAATTGGTAGCCCTCAACCAAATTGTTAAACGGAAATTGAGCAATAAAACGCTGGTCGAGAAGGGTACACATACTTGTCGAGGATCTTGTCAACGAGAAACCCGTCACCTTTATCGTCCTTAACGCAGAAGATGTCACGAGTGATTTCAACTAAGAAACTCTCGAGCTCGCCCTCGTTCCATTCAGCAAATGTTGTGTACAATTCTTCGTTCGTTAGGCCTCCGACGGACTTCAACACGTCATAAGCTTCGGAGATGAGCTGCATGTCACCGTATTCAATCCCGTTGTGAATCATCTTCACGAAATTTCCGGCTCCGCCTCGGCCGACGTAGGTCACACACGGACCGTCGTCCACTTGCGCAGCGACTTTCTTCACAACGTCTTCGATGTAGTGGTATGCTTCCTGAAGTACAAGGGAATAGAACGAAGCTTAAAATTCGATGAAAAATAAAGCAAATTCACTAGAAATTTCCAAATTTCAGGTTTTGCTACAGGAAATTTAAGAGGAAATTGCGATTACTTAGGCGAATTTCAGTGACAATTTGCTGCAAAAATCGTCAGAAATCATGTAGTAGTTAATGTTAAGTCTTCATTCACCAAACTGTAACGCAGAGGTTTCATTCCATATACAAGTGAACTTTGAGTCTTTCCCTACAACAATCTAGAAACTTGCGCCATCTACAATTTTGCACATTTATATTGTGTTTGAGCTAAAAACCAATTGCAAATTATTACATATCAACAGATTGAGAGTTTTCATATTTCTACCACAAACCAAACTTTATTCTATGGTCAATGGAGCCTCTAATGTTCTGCAAGGTTAACGGAGCCTCCACCTTTATCAGAAAAACAAAAATGCAATGCAAAATTCCCCACAATTGGGTAGCCCAAACCAAATATCAATTGCAAAAAACTAAATGTCAACAGATTAAGGGTTCTCACAATTCTAGCACAGAAGAAGGTGATTGAGTCAATTGAGTCTCTAATGTACTGCCTTCATCTTATCAAAATAACAAAAAACTTTATGCAAAATTCAACAGAATTGGTAGTCAAAACCAAATTCTTGGAGCACACCAGTAATAATTAGATGTTAAATAAGGACGTTGTTCTTGACGTTTGAAGGAGAGGCAAATCCTGTGTGTTAAGATTCACAGCACATTCCATCGCCACATTCTGAGTGGAATGATTCACCTGCATATTCGGTCGCCGACGGACGGAGTGGATGCTGATGAGTGTGTAGGTTTCGATCGCCACAGAAGCAATTCCGACTGTGGAGATTCACTTGCACATTCCATCGCCGAAGAAGCACATCCCGAGTGTGACGATTACTTGCAGATTCGATCGTTGAAGAAGGAACTCTTGACTGTGGAGATTTACTTGCACATTCGATCGTTGAAGAAGGAAATCTAAAATTTATTTACAAAAAAATCACAATGAAAAACACTAAGAAAATAAAGACTTTGTTGTTTGATCTGGAGTGTAAGATTCAAGAGACATTCGATCGGTGAAGAAGGAAATTTTGAGTGTAGAGATTCGAGACTCATTCGAGCTTTGAAGAAGGAAATCTTATGTGTGATCGTCGAAGATGCAAATCCCGGTGCGAGTGAAGATTCACCGCACATTTGAGAGTTACAGAGGTTCCTGGGAGTTTTTTAGGGTTTGGGGTTTTAGGGCTTGGGGTTTTAGGGTTTCAGGTGGAAAGGTGTTTATGAACTTTTTGTGCACTTTCCAGTTGATGTTGTCGTGTATCTTTTATTTTATTTTGGGCCTCAATCGCAAAATATCCTCTTTGCTTGTGCCGTGAGGAGATATTTGGTTGTGTAAGAGCAGCTGCACCCTAAGAACGAGAACGGGAATGGGAAACCATTTTCTACGTGCTTAGTCACGAGGACCCCGGCTTTCCAAGGAACAATCCCAGCACATGCACGCTTCACCCCTCGTCAATATCTTGTCTTTTTCTTTGGCGTCATCAAGTGGCGTCATCAAAGCGTCATCAAGGCGTCATGAAGCAAAATGATTCCTCCATACTCAAGGATTCAAGTGCTTGCGTGAGCTCTTCCGTGCTCTCCAAAGACCTTGAAATTGGCGTGGGTGGAGCATTGTAGTGTTCCCCTCAAAAGCTGAAGTAGTAAAGTGCCCACTTCACACTACAGTTTCATTTAAGTGATTGTTTCCGTATGCAGTGGAGTTGCTTTAAGCTATATTACCTATTTCCAACAATGTCAAGTGTTCTTCACTGAATAGGGTTTTTTAAAGGAACCAAACAATTAAAGAGATTTATAGTGGAAAATCATAGACGTTTAAAACATGATGTACAACCCTCAAACACTTAAGTAATTATTGATGTACAACAAAGGTAGATATTTCTATAGAATTAATGTCAATTAATTCGTATGGGTTCTTTTAATACCCCTATTTAGTGGAGCATATGTCCGATTGAGCAATGGTGGGGGATAAGTTAATTTTCTCTAGTCAAAGTCTAGAAATAATGAAGAACACATTGTTGGTTAGAGATGACCCTAATCTATCAAATGATGGTGGAAAGGTACCCAAACCAAATGGCGTGGTTGCAGATTCAATACCTGGCAGTGATAGGTGGTTAATCTAGTATGAAATCAACCTCTCTACGTGATGGAACCCCCTCGCAACGTATTCTTCAACACACTTGTGTAAAAAAAAACAGGGTGCTGAAAATATGTGATATTATTTATACATTTTGTGTTTTTTTTTTAAGGTAAACTTTGATTAAGAGGAGTACACCTATGCAATAGAATTTTTAATGAAAATCACTCTCTAAAGTAATAAACCTTCCTACAATGATGTGTCAAATTGGTCCCAAACTAGGCAACTTACAAATGTTATGAATGCAAATGACCCTCTAATGTAATAAGCTCTCAATAGCAATGTATTAGCTCAATTCCGGCCTTGCTCTTACTAGAAGTTCTGTTTTAGTAGTTGCATCATAATGTACCACCCTAAATGTAAATTTGAAAACCTAAATTGAAGGTCATTGTACTTGTGCCGTACTTGTGTTGTACCTGCCTAGTGAGATTTTTGTCGCATGAGTATGAAGAGCAAAATAACTTCTTTGGATTTATGGTCTAAAATAAAGAATGAACTTCTACGCAAAGTCAAGATCAGAAAACAATTTCCCATGATTGAAATTATTTTTGTTTATATTTAGAATGTTCGCACTTCTATGTGAGAAGGGAGAAACTACATTTTAGAAGTAGCCATGTCATGTGGTCAAACTAAAAAAGCAACAAAAAAATCTCAACTATTAAGGTTAGTTTTCCAAAAATTGGGAATTATTTCTTTCACTCTTTGTGAAGCTTTCCTTGTAATTTTGCAAGCCAACAATTTCAATTCTCCTCTTGCAAATGTTGCACTCTTCCATGTAGAATTCTAAAAAATCTTGATTCTACAGTAGAACCTCTTTTACATGGTCCTCTCTAAGCCAATAAACCTCTATAAAACGATAGGCCCACACAATCCCAACTTGGGGATTAAAAAAGTAGTATTGTACAATAGCAATTAGTGAGAGTTGGACTTTTGGATTTAAAAAAGTAGTATTGTACAATATCAATGATGCAATGATAGACCTACAACTTCTCAAGAAAGATAAAAGAGGGTATCAATCTACTATTTATGCCTTGACTCTGGTTGAGCAGACCCTCTCTTACGCACTCAACCTCTCTAATTGTCTCAAGCAGTCCCGGCCCAACCGAGCAAGAGAGGTTCTACTGTATTCTGTACATGGAAGTCCACCCAAAGGCAGCTTGGGCATGGTGTCGTAGCACATGGGGTTGTGATAAGGCGTGCTTACAAAGCAGCAATCACTATTACAAATCTTCATGAAAACAACTAATTGAAACAATCATTGATTGAACATAGTTTCCAGACAATTGAAGGGTAAATCTAATGTTAGAAAATTGGAGAGAAAACARTWTTCATTGTCAAAGTTSTAGTTTGTCTTTGTACGATTTGTCCAATTAGGAATTGAAGAACTCATTCATTTGGAATTCTAAAGATTGACATGGCTAGTGAACTATGAAAGATATAAAACAGGAGTGACTGCAAACACTTGCTGAAGAAGAAACACAGCAACAATAACCACCTGTTCCCTGAAGTCACGYGAAGAGTGACACCCAGGGCAAGGGTTTCAATTTACGAATTAAAAATTAAGTAGCCGCTGTTACAAACAGCAAAGCGAAGAATGCACTAATCTGAAGCATTGGTGCCTGTTTGAAATGTTTAAAAATGTTTGTGGAGTAAATACTCTAAACTATAAGCACTTGAAATTTGACGTGTTCTCACTCTGTGCCAAAGCTCCGGTCGCCAGCATCACCGAGCCCTGGAACAATGTACCTGCACCCCAAATCACCACGCACATCAGCTTGACGGAGTCTCCTGCGGATACAAAGATCGTGAAGGAATAAAAATGGGGTTCTCTACTCTCCCTTCAATAGTGTTTACCACCTCCAAATTTGAATGAGTGCATAAGAAATTTATGTATAGTGAAAAAAAATTGAACTAAAGAGAGTTTGGCCCTTATACTCAAAATGTAATCTCTCCASAGCTTCTAGACTGAAATCCAAATGAAAGCACACTCCTACATTTTGGTAAAAATGCTTAACAGTGATGCAAATTTTATCTTCTGCCTATAAAGGAATGTCCCAACTCAGGTGTCCCAGAAATTGAAGTGCACTGGACAGTTAATATTAGTGGCCTTTACAAAGCGGTTGAAAATATTACCCTTTCTCATTGAGCGCTTCGTCAATAATTCCCACATATACTCGTAACCTGCAGAGTCTTGTGTGGATTAGTATCACTTTGGACTATACTAAATGAGTCGGATTAAAAGCATATGCCCAATATGTCGGTAACTCGTAMAATATATAAGAATTCCATGAAAGCAGKAACAGTCAGGTGTCATACCCCGGAAATTTCTCACTCAGTAATTTTAAAGCTGGTGGAGCAGCAACTGCCGCAACCTGCACATGGCACCGCCATAAAAATCTCAGTGCACAACATAATGTACGAGTAAATTACAGAGAATCACAAACCATGCAGAGATCATGACCACAGTAGAGTCAAATAACTTTTCTGTGTTCGAAATCATTGGTGCCGTCCAAAACAAAAGTGCAATGAAGACTAGGCATGTGAATGAGAACTTATAAAAAAGAATCATGCAGGTGTAAAAATAACATACTGATTTACTTTATTAGATTCAAGTTTTGATAACCTACGTTACATCCAATCTATTCATTCGCGATTATTTGCGAAACAAATAGCAAATATCTTCATTACTCACCACACGAATTAGACTAACATCAGCACCACGTTTCGTCAGTTCTTCAAGAGCCGCAACTATAGTTCCACCTGTCAAAATCAAAGAAAAGATTTTCAAAATATTAAGACAGCAATAATTTATTATAAGAATGTGAAAGTGGGAGCTACAGACTTACTTCCACAGCAGCATTAGAAATTGGGGGCATAAGTCCGAGTAGAGCTTTCAAATGTACAGCTGCTAAATGAGTCGTCCTTACTACCTTAAATCCAACGCCTGATGCAATAGAAAACTAGCCAGTTTGCAGCGTCCTAGAAAATCCCACTGTCACGAGAAGTCATAAAAACGTAGAATATAAATAACAAAAGGTGCACAGTACCTGTAGCAAGCATTGGATCGGCCACCAGCACCCTCGCACCTTCTTCGAATTTTTCTGGAAGCCTGCATCAACAAAATGACAGTCTTAGGGGCACATTCAAATATTTTCATRTCAAGTATGAAGAAGCCATGGCGTATGCTGTTGCAGTAACGGGAGATTCCTAAGAGTCAGAAAGGGTGCACCATACTTGTTCAAGTACATGGAGGGTTCAAGAGTTTCCTCGTTTCGAACGAATCCTGCATGAGAAATGGAACATTCCACCAGGAACCTTGTCAGTGTATACTCTTGCAACTCTTTAAAATAAGATTCATTGGATACATGCATTGCCAATTACCGGTATCTGGAACACGTTTCACTGGATATTCATCTTGGTGTTAAAAGCCCAGCACTTAGGGCAATTAATCGTAGGTAACCTCATGAAACAATAATTAGACGAGGTTTACAAAATTGAAGTTAASAAGTCACCTCAGAACAAGAGAAATTGAAAACCTCGAATTCATCAACTTCAAAGTTTCTCTTACATTGCAATACAAAAGATCCTAAGGAATTATTGATAGATCAAAGTATGCTCACCAAGATGAAATGTTTGATTGGCTGGTAATACAGTTCCTGCCTGCTCAACAAGTACTAGCCCGGCTCGAAGTATAGGGACAATCTGTCAAGACCAAAATATCCGCTGATGAAGTTCACAGCTACTGGCATACAGCTCAATGCAATAAGCAATCATTGTATGATGAATTTATGGTGAAATAGTGCAATTTTGTGTACTTGGGTTGTGTTTGTGTTCATCTGTTTTTAAAAATTTGTCATGAATGGCTTTGTTCTTTTGGAATTAAGCAATAAGGTTTTGTTTTGAAGGTTTGGGATCTTCCCTCATTCTTCTTTAAGGACAAATTTCTTTTATGTGTTTCATTCAATTCACAACAAAGAAAATTCATTCAATGCATGTACTTTCTATGTGTCCTTAGGTCTTGTGGTGGAAAATTGTCCCTATTTTGTATTTGAGTAGAGTCCTACTATTTTAAACCTATCAATCACCATGGCTGCAAATCAAGGCACACATAGAAAATACACGGTCGCATAGAAAAGGCTATGTCTTCATTATTACAATTGTTGCAACAAAAAAAATAATATGAACAAATTGTTATTGTAAGAAACAAAAAAATTTGAACAAAATGCAAATGATCCTATGTAGGATTTTCTTCATTCAATCCTAGCCATTTAGTTCTTCTATAGTTTATTCCAATATTCTTTCCATTGTTTTAATATCTCTAAGAAGTACAATTCATTCTCTATAAGATCTCTTTCATCTTCTCCTCATTGATGAATGTATTTAAGTTGCTTGGCATCTTGATCAATATTCTCTTTGTTAGTCTAAAAGCTTCACAAAAGGAATGCTTTGCATTTGGAACAAGCCTAGAAAATAAAATTCTAAAGCACTTTCATTCATCAAGAACTTTCAAATGGCCCATCTTGACAAATGAGAGTGTATGGCATTTTAATTTTTTGGGTTTGGCCTCAAGTTAGTGTGAAGCACCAAAAAATAATATTCAACTTTTATAAGTTCTGTATTGGCTTTCTTTGCCAACTTTATCCTAACGTAAATCTACACACAATGGAATTTTGACTTTTTGACTCCAACTAACTCTACATATAGTTCAAACGTGGTCATCACATTGCAATTGTCTATTCAAAAAAGTATATGGATTTGCTTGTAGAAGTTATTACTTTAGGAGTTCACTTAATGTGTGCTAAATCACTACAAGAAAAAGGGGTGTTTTAAGTATACTCCTAGAGATAAAATTTTAAGAAATGACCTATAAAAAGTCTTTTAAGTAAGAATTTACTAAAAACACATGTCTTTTAGAGCATACTCTCTTATACAAGCTTGGTTTCTTGGCATTCCAACTCAGGGTGATAAAGTTTTTAAATTTTGAAGTATTTACGAATTAAAAAATTAGAAAATTACTTTTACTTATATTTTGGTTGTGGTAAGGATACAAGGGCACACTACACTAATGCCAGTAAATAGTGTTACCTACACTAATTGATTTAAAACGGCCATAAGTTTTCACTCTTAATGAATATTTTTCCCAACTATAGGTACAAAGTTTTCCCAACTGTACTGCTATAAGACTCCATGCACTCTGTAAAAATATTCATGAAAACTTTTAGCATCTCTAAAATACTTATTATGGATAACACTATTTACCATCGTTAGTGTAGATGACTTGACATGAAGCCAGCTTCACATGAAGGACATGACAATTGAAAGCTACAATTCCAAATATCCAAAGTACTAAATTATTAGAACTTGCCTAAATTTGCAAAAAGTCTAAAAGTAGGCTTCATAATACTTTACGTTTAAGAGTGTAAGCAAATGCAGGTGAACCCAAAAAACAGTAAAAACTCAAGAGGACGCACAAACAAAAAACTCGGACAGGCAAGTTTTCAATAYAAGTAATATCCAAATAAACCTTGCCGGTAATCCGGAATCACAACTCATTTTTGAGGAGAAAATTCAAGGTTWATTGCAAAAATTAAATTAGAGGCAACCAGTATTCGAGGGTAGTCAAGGGATCCACAGTTTTTGCAAGCCCAAATTATTCCACGCAGACATCGGCAGCTGACTACCCTCCCACACTACACTACCAATCATTGCTTCACGATCAAAGCATCCCGCCCAGGACCCACGCCAATATACTGACAAGGCAACYCGATCAGCTCCTCTATCCTCTCCACGTATCTTTGCGCCGCAGCAGGCAGGCCCTCATAAGTCCTCACATTAGTAATGTCCTCMTTCCACCCCTCCAAGCTCTCGTACTCCACCTGCTCATGTGCACACTACATGCATCACTACCAACCCAAGAAGGCTTCGATCATACCCTAAGGCAACATCGCTAACAGCAGAATACTTTGCTACGCTTGCCGAAATGTTCATCGCAAAAAAAACGAACACACCAAAAACACCATACAAGCAGGAAACCAAGTTCGACATCTCGTACTCACCTCAACTTCCTCCAGAATAGAGGGATCTGATGGGAAAAATGTCAGTCTCTCCCCCGATGGCGTTCTGTAAGCAATGCCCAGCTTCACCTCACTCAGTCCGGAAAGCACGTCCAGCTTCGTCAGATTGATGGCAGTGAAACCATTGATCGTGCAAGCGAACTGCAGAGCCACAATGTCCAGCCAACCACACCGACGAGGSCTTCCTGTCGTGGTTCCCCACTCGAAACCAGCCTTTCGAAGCTCATCTCCTTCGTCRCCGAGAAGCTCCGTCGGATATGGTCCTGAACCCACACGTGATGTATATGCCTTTGCCTGCACAATGCCAAAGATACTCTTGTCACAAATAGAATCGGGMAAATCTGCAGGCAGATCAGAATGTCAGAATTGCAACAARTCAAACTAAYAAGCACAAAATTAGTACATACAAATTCTGCAACAGAGACAAGAAATCACGYACCACACCAACGATGTCACCGAGACGGTTCGGTGCCATCCCCAAACCAGTGCAGATGCCTCCCACCGATGGATTCGACGACGTCACGAAAGGGTACGTCCCGAAATCGATGTCCAGCATCGTCGCTTGGCCACCCTCGATCAAGATCCGCTTCCCTTCCGCATAAGCGCTGTTCACGTAGTCCACAGAGTCCACGATGTAAGGCTCAAGCCTCTCCGCGTACTTCACGTACTTCTCCATCTCCTCGTCCACCGCGGCAGAAGAGTACTCGAAGGCTTTAAACCGAGCCGCAGCGTCGCGGTAAAGAATGTCTAACTTCTCCCGAAACGTGTCCAGGTGACGGAGATCGCCCACTCGGACGCCGTTGCGGATGGCCTTGCTCGCATAGCACGGCCCGATTCCACGCTTCGTCGTCCCGATCATCTGACCTGCCAGCTCGGCTTCACGCAAACCGTCCACCTCTTGGTGCAGATTGAACAGCAGGTGGGCTCGGTCCGACACAAGCAGACGCCCCGTGCACTTCACACCCTTCGCCTCCAGGTTGTCGATCTCCTTGAAGAACCCTGCGACACACCAACGATGAAGCTGTTACTGAAGGTGTGAGAGAACAGGAACACACCACAAATGACGATGCTTAACAACTTCGATGCCATCTTTGTTATAACCTACCTTCTGGCTCTCTCAAATTGGAGTACACAGGGAGACTGTCAGCGACATGTAGTCGCTCACAGACGTGGGACTACCTGGAAGATGGATCACCACTCCGTTCCCAACCACGCACACAGYCTTCTCGTTCAGGATCCCCGASGGCACCAAGTGCAATGCAAACTTCTGCCCTTCGTCGTTGTAGATCGTGTGACCGGCATTTGCACCTCCCTGAATAAGAACAGTTACGTTACACACGAGAGTTGAACCCTGAACGACAGAACCACATAACAGAGAAACGAGACCAAAAAAAGACTGCAAATAATAAGTTGATGATACATGGAAGTAACGCAACTCCAGGAACATTCACCTTACCGCTCGGCATTCTATGAACAAGGACGTGGCATCAGGTGCAGAAGAGTCATTCATGCATGYTCACGGAGGAGCACGGTTCAGGTGAATCATCGAGAGGTGATCGTCATAGGCCACGGCTGAGTCACGTAACACTACCAACGCGGACAATGAAATTCAGAGATCCCGCAGAAATCAAACGTGGTTGTAGCATCAGATGCAGAAGTGTCGCTCAAACATGCCCACAAGTGAGCATGGTTCAGGTGAATCATCGAGAAGTTATCATCATGCGCTACAACCAAAGACCAGACTTAAGAGTTACCACAGGAAGATAATCCAAAGAGACGTAAGTGAATAGGTGAGGCATCGGATGCAGAAGTGTCGATCATGCATGACCACATGTGGTCATGGTTCAGGTGAATCATCGAGAAGTTATCGTCATGCGCCCCACCCTTTCCATSATTCGGAAACYAGACAGACATACGTTCGGCATCAAGAACAATGCAATCACCCGTGTGCCATGGTCGTCAGCAACTCAGGTAGTGCACCCATCGCTTGCTACAACCTGAAACTAACCATTAAAAGTGTCTCCCATATTACGTCTCATAACCAGTACCCGCGCTCACGCAGCACCTCGGCAATCATTCACAATCGTACGCAAATCTCTGAGAGAAAGTCCCTACACAATCGGTAGAGATAACAGAAACAGACGGTTGCATTGAACACCTCAGGACCTGTATTGCAATCGATCATAAAGCGAGAGAGTTTCGTGGGGGAAAAGAAATTCTAGCCAAAAAGAAATGCGCGAAAGGTGAAATCCCGCATTCTCCATACAGACCCACACTACGTTCCGGGCGACGAAACCGCACGGCGATGACGAGAATATCATCCAGGGATTTCGCCATTGTTTTAAAAATAGTTTAAAAAACAACTGCAAGCTTGTCCCCAAAAGCATGACTCGTATGACATACAGTAAATTAAGAAGAATTCTAAATTACATGTCCGAAAAAATGTGACATCGACAAAAAAAAACCTAGAACTAAAGACGGACGACAGAGATATAGAAAGAGTCTGCCAGTGCAAAACCCTTCGCGTTACCAGAAACCGCCCATCACAAATGCAGAAACCGTGAGACACGGAGAAAGAGAAGAACACAATAGATAAGCGCAAACAAAAAAGAGAAACAGCCAGTTCCACTTCATCCATCAGAACAGGCATAGCAATGGATCTCAAGAAGAAGCACTTCACAGAGCAAAAGAAAAAACTACCTTCAATTGGCTCCCAAAACTATTATACATCTTGGATTGATCTGAAAATTTTATCACACAAACTAGACTAGTATGCGCAACTTCTCCAACAAGTTTTATTGAATTTGGACATTGGATGCAAAAGTTACAACCCTTTGAATTTGACTTTTAGGCTGTGAGGACGTTTTTCGTCCCCTGTGACGTTTAGGGGTTAATACAAATAATTCATAGGAAGTTGACTTTACACAACAATTGAAATTATATTGATTTGAAAAATTATTATAGAAAAATAGTATACTAAAAATGGCTTTCAATGCCAACTTCAATATCATTTGAATATCACCTTTTGTGTTAATATAGAATCAATTTTGAAATGAAACTTTATTGCAGTTGTAGATTTTTCTTCTATCTTGTACCTACTTCTAGCTAACAATTATTTAAAGACTAAAATTTATGCTTTTTTAATTTTTTTAATTTTTTATTAGACTCTCAACTCAATTCTCCACCGAAAAGATTTAAAGCTCAAAACTCTGTAGTGGCAAAACATTAAAGTTAAGAACATTGAAATTCAAACAATCTAATTCTGGAGTGTGCTAAAAAAACTTAATTTTTTCACTTTAAACGCAGTTATCTTGCAATCTGTGAGGTCAAAATTTTTGAAAATTTTAATACATATTCTCATACTAGTTAGGTGTAAGATCGTACAACTGAATGTGCAAAAAAAACAATTTTCAATTTATTTTACTATTTGCTGTAAAAATGGAAGTTTTGAGTGTTTTATTTGCAAAAAATGGCCTTGGTCCTCTGGGTGTTAAAAGTTCTAAATCTACAATCTCCTCCACCGTATTTCCCTTGGAATTAGAGATTATTAAACCATACATGAAGGCTAATACATTTTCTTATCTAAAGCTTATCTAATATACAGATATTATAATCTTCAACATGCAAACTTTTTCTTCAAATGACATTTCCTATGGTATAACAATAAACATCACCAACATGTTATCAAATAATCAATGATATATCCTAAAACATGTTGAGGAAGTTTAGTGTCCTAGGGATGACTTTAAGTGGGATTGTAGGATGGAAAAGAAACATTTTATCATGTATTTTTTTTTGGAAGAAACTCTTGCTTGAATGAATTTTCAATGCATAGTATTGTATACCATATTCTCTCACTATTGTATTATTGAATTTTTGAAAGAAGATGCTTAAATCCATGGATCATCTTAGTTTGCAGTGTATTTTGGTTTGTTGATTTTATAATTTTAAAATGACACAATAACTTTAGTTATACCATGATATTGTATACAATGGAATATAATATACATCCGTGGAGAAAATGTCAAAT
Organism: Pleurozium schreberi; assembly: GCA_006891605.1. NCBI lineage: Eukaryota > Viridiplantae > Streptophyta > Bryopsida > Hypnales > Hylocomiaceae > Pleurozium > Pleurozium schreberi. The sequence goes on from VACF01000102.1 coordinate 22,620, forward strand.
TGTTTTTCAATGTACTGTTTTTTCAACATATTCTATTCTCTCACTTTTTCCTAAAAAAATTACGATAATTTGAATTTTTCACCAAAAAATTTGAAAATTGAATGACTCATAGAAGACATCTCATCTCTTTTAAAAAATCAAGTATATGTAGTTGCAAAATGGCAGCAAACAATGTGATGGACTGGGAGGTCCAAGGCAAATTACAACCTCACCAATTCAAAGAATAATTTCTTAACCCGTAAAGGATGAAGGCAATCTTTTTGCAAAAGAACATTCAAATCTGCCATTTTTGTAGCAAAGAGTAAAATTTGAAAATTGTTTTTTTTGCACATATAACCGTAAGATCTTACATCTAACTAGTATGAGAATATGTGGTAGAAATTTCAGAAATTTTGACCACACAAATTGCAAGATACTTGCGTTTTATGTGAGAAAAACAAGTTTTTCAGCACAGTGCGGGACTAAATTATTTGACTTTGAACTTTCTTAACTTTAATTTTTGCACAATAGAGTTTAGAGCTTTAAATCTTTACGGTGGAGGATTGAGTTGAAAGTCTAGGAAAAATAATTAAAAAATTAAAAAAGCATAAATTTTAGTCTTTAAAAAATTGTTAAATAGAGGTAAGTACAAGATAGAAGAAAAATCTAAATTATTAATATCTACAAGATGGAATTAAAAGGCACTAATCCCAATGGTGAGATTGTTCTAGCAAGCAAAATAAACCATGTGGAACTTTTGTTTTTGAAAAATTGTAAAAGTTGCATTCAAAAACGTATCCTACAACTTATTTTTTCAAAAAGATGCTTAGACTTCCAAAAAAACAAGATTGTCCATAACTTTCTCATAACAAACCTATATGGAATGAATCAAATCTTTTTATATAGGCAAAAATATAGTCTATGAGAAAAAAAAAATTTTAATTTTAAAAATTTTTAATTTTAAATTTAAATTATTTTTTTTTATTTATTTTTTGGCTACCCCTCTCCCTTGTTTTGAGCTTATTTGGGCATAACTTTTGTTCCTGAGAACCAATTGAAAAAAAAATTATAATTGGTCCGAGATGACCTTAAACTACCCTGGGTGATGGCGCAAGTGGTAAGAACCACCAAGTGCATCCACAAGGTTGCCAGTTCAATTCCCCGTGCTGACATTGCTCGCACCGGGGTTGTTCTTGTTCTTCTACTTGTTTCCTAACGGGGAAAAAACCCGTGGCATGTAATTCCATCAAAAACCGGTTGCCATGGGATGTGTCGTGTCAATCCACGTTGCGACCCTGAAAAAGTCATGTTTCAAAAAAAGAAAAAAAAAGAAAAAATTATACTCCCACAAAGCTGATAAGTTATTCTATCTTCAAAAAAAAATTCTAAAAATCAAGACAAAAATTGAGATTGTAGGTACCTACCCGAAATCCCACTTGTCCCCCAAAGGAACAATGGTCCTTTAACCTTGGACTGCCGCCAGCGCCATTCAGTGGCGTTTGGCGTCCAAGGGCCTTAGAAGAGAGTCGAAGTAGATTTTTCATCCGTTTTCTTCTTGTTGACCTTTCATGTTGAGTTACAAAGACTATTCAATTGAATTTTTAGTTTAACTAGTATTTGCTTTCATGTAGTTGAGAAGTAACTAAAAAAACGGATGACCGAATTTGCTATTTTAGTGTATTTTGAGAAGTTGCTTCTCATTGTTCTAAATCTGAAATTTCTCCAAAAAGTGACCACAAAAGCGAAAGCTATGACCAAGCCTTGGCACTGAATGACCCTGCCAAGTAGCAGAAGAAGAAGAGACTCAATGCTACACTCCCACCATGAATATCTCTCCAGAAAGAAACAACCACCAGAGAAGGCAACAAGCTCGTTTGGCCCAGTATTTAAAGTGAGATCGACGGCGGGGTTTTTACTGAGTTGGAGGGAGACAGGGAGGGGTACGTCTCTTATCAGGGGATAGAGTTAAGTCTCATCTCACACCGCAGATTTCTCTGTTCCAGGGTTTAAGCCTCTCCGGACGCAAATTAGTAATTTGCGATAAAACTAAAAATGAAACCGCAAGCTGTAACAAGATTCAGAGCATAATCTCAAAACCTAAAGCTCAACGTGTCGCACTCCAGACAACAAACCAGTCACATATCGAGCCGTGAGCGTTCTGTCCAATAATCGCAACAACCAAAAATGATGCGAAACGAGCCTTACCTAAAGGAAGTGGAAAATTGAACTGCGAAAAACTCCTCAATCGACATCACTATGAGATTTAACCTCCCAGTGGAAAGATACGCAAAACACCAAAATCTATCGCCAAAACTGCCTATGGAAAATTCAAAAGCAGAAAAGAACACAAAACAGTACCTGATTGCGCATGAAGATTTGATACAATACCTACTCTGGTACCACTTTCATTCAACTGGAAGTGCAAATCGTTTGGAGGGAAACCAAGCATCTGATGAAGCAAACTAGGCGAGAGCAGTATGCCCTGTGCCCTGTTTAATATCACCTTCTGTAATATCACCTTCTGTAATATCACCATCTGTAATATCACATTATTCGTTTCGCTTCCTTACGACGTTGACGGGTTCGGTTTGAGTACCCAAAAAGGTGCTGCTTTCGACTCTCTTTTTTTTTTTCAGTTTTTCAATTTCATTGCTAAATTATCAAAAAAATGTCGCAAATAACGGTTTTTAACTCTCTAGAGTTGACAAAAAATATTGAACCTAATACTCTCTCAGTCCCACTAAAAGCTTCCTAATGAGGCTGATTTACTATCTTTGAACGAAGAATTTGGGAAGCTTTTCAGTGGGACTAAGGGAGTAACTTGAAAAGAACGGTAAAAAAAGTACTAATAAATAATCATGATTATAGAGGATCTATGCATTGTGTATTTATTTATGTTGGTTATTATGTTCTAAGTATAAGCACCTACCATAGTTGTAGTATACCTACGTTGTAGGTGTTTGTATTAGAAGTATGTATATTATAAGCACCTTTCATGATTATAGTATACCTATGTTGGAGGTGCGTATGTTATAGGCATTTTCAAATGGTTGTAGATTTTAGAGTGCCTATGTATTGTAGGTGCAAGGCAACTTCACCAATGCCTTGCTGAACAATTAATTAATTTGAAAATCTAATGTTCGACACCTAAAAAAGGAATTTTTTGAAATTATAATTTTTGAATCGATGAATAATCGTAGTTTCATCTTTCATCCAACCTTTAACCTAGATTTTCTATCCTAACACAACTATTCACTTCATGCATGAGTCCCCTAAATCATACTACTAAAGTCATAACTCCCTCCGAAATATCACAAATGCTATCATTAATACTTGGGGCTTGTGCTTGCTATGCGACGCATTCATTGTATCACATATTAGTAAAATTTTGGTATATTTGAATAGAATGCATGATAATGATTTCAATAAGTCTTTAAAATAATTATTTTAAATATTTTGTAAGAATATTTTCAATCATGCATACATAGAAATTGTATTTTCACACAATGTGATATTACAGAAATAGAGTAGCAATTTGCAATCTCTTTTGTAATATCACTTTTTACAAAAGGTGATATTATAGAAATAATGTAGTTGTTGCAATTAACGAGATATTCGAGACGATCCACAAGATGATATTCTAGAGGTAGCAAATCCATTCCTTCTCCTGACTTTACACTTCTTTGCACTTTTATGATTTTGTGCTTTTATGAGCTATGAGCTTTCATGRTTTTAATTTTCTATTGCTACTACCAAATGATTTTGAGAAATTTATTCAATTGAAGCAATTTTGGATTCCACAACAATTAAGCTGTTCACAAATGTGAAATTGTTTAAGAAAGGCAATGGGCATGAAGGCTACTGAATTTTATAAACGGAGGATCTCAAGAAGTAGCAAACATTAGAATTGTAGGGCTGCAAAATGCAAAAAGAAATATCGAGGAGCAAAAGGAATGCTTACCATCATGCTTTTGATATCACTTCCTTTGCTTGTGCTACTAAATTGAGCTTGATAGTTGTTATCTCATCCCATATTTATACAACAGGTTTGGTTTGAATTAATTTTAAAAAAAGTACCAAAATTTTYTGCTAACTTTGGGACTAAACAAYTTAATCRACAAATAAATRTAAAGRYRGTTTGTCAAAAATCCAAATAATCCAATAAGCATCCATTGAGTCAAATATCAATTATATCATTTGACCATCTATTGTCAAAAAGAAATTTGATGGATGAATGAAGAAATAACTTCATTGACATTTAGTGAGATTGTAGAGTAGAGATGTCATTTTTATAATGAAATCCTTTTTTCATCATGAAACCTCAATGGGAATGGGACAATTTGAAATAGAGAGCTTGATTGCTCATTTATCAAAAATGAAAGAATTGTGTTCAAAGCAAAGTTGTAGACCTCATTTTGGCATAGCAAAATATCTTTTTGCAAAAGCTTTTGAACTACAAAAAGTTGGGAAATCAAGCTAACTTTCATCTACAGAAACCCATTTGTGATTTGGAGCCTGCAAAAAATAATTATGGACAAAAATCAAAGAGGATGCTTGAAAATGCCAAAAAGAAAATGTTCCTTCCAACCCCTCTTTGAAAACTTTTGATTGGAGAATGTAAATCTCAACTTAGTTTTTAGAGATGAAAGTTAGCTTGACTTTCCACATTAAATCAGTTCAATTCTTTTAAAAAAAAGTTATTCTGCAACTCATTGCTAATGCCACCTAATTCCCTCACAATGTACATCCTTTCTCTTTTCCTTGACCTAAATCTAGGGTATTCATTACTCCCTCATTCCCACTAAAAGCTTCCTAATCAAGCTCATTTACAATCTTTGCAAGGAGAATTTAGGAAGCTTTTAGTGGGAGTGACTGAGTACATGATTTGTGACTCAAGAATATGAGAAGAATGACAACCCTAGATTTTGGTTATGTATGAAATGAAGACAAGGTGCATTGTGCATCACTTTGAGGCATACTTGCTTGAACTTACTGTGGAGCTACCTCGCAGGTACGCACAGCAATCCAGCCATTTGTTTTCTTCTTGTCCTTCACARTTTTGCGCTTCTCGGATCCCGCGACGTTGCAAGTTAGGGAACAGATCAAGCGTCCGACAGCAGTGAAGAGCAACGCCCGCTGAATCGAAAGAATTGTGTCTTGCTCTCCAAATTTATCGTAAAGCTTAATTGCTTCACCGTGTGCATTTTGAAGTTGCTGCTGCGCACTTCCAAACCAACTCATACCTGCAAAAAGCAAAGCACGAGTAAATTTTCAGAACAAAACATTGTGATCAATAACCTTCTCAAGCATCCGAAAAGCTTTCTAGTTCGTAGGCTTGCTCCTTTTTTCGCACCTTTCGAATTCTGAGACACCTATCAACGGTGAGTTAGGGTTAAGTGAATCCTCATACCTGAGTAAGAGAAAATCAATCATCTTCGAACAATTTCAGGAATCCGCTGAAATTCTTCTCCAAATTGGATCCAATACCAAGCTGATCCAATCTGTACTCCAATTCGGAGATTAAATCTAAAACAGTTCGCAAATGGAATCTAGATCAGCTTGCCCTAATCTCGATTCTCGATCCTGGAACACGAACGTCTGCAAACTTTCATGAATGTTCACACACTTTCTTCATGCTGTTCATCAAGTTGCCCCTGCCTTGAACCCAAGCACAACATTCCTGGCCATAAACGGATCCYACTCCTCGGTCTYGCCGTCCTCTGCTGCAACTGAACCAGCGGCACATGACTGCCCAGCAGCTTCGCTTTGAACGACTGCAAAAACCAGTAGATCTCTGAAAAGGGCGGTCGAACGTCGGGATTGGTRTGCCAGCAKAGCTTGACGAGATCTTGCAACTCGTCTGGAATCGATTCATCAAACCCTAATCTCCTTCCTGCGACGAGCGCATTATAGTAATGTGGTTCGCCTTGAAGAACATTTTCCAGTCTTGGTTCATGGCAGTGGAGAATCGCCCACGCAGTAAACCCAAAGCTGCAAACATCAGCAGACTTAAAACACACCCAATTGTCCCCATGAAACAGCTCAGGAGCGCGGTATATGGTCGTGCCAAGATTCGCTCTCCACCGGTTCCGAATCTTGCCGCTCCTTCCTTTCAATTGAATCGATTCCCCAAAGTCAGCGATCTTGACGTGGAGAAATCCGTGCTGCGTGTGGGACTTGATGAGCAGATTCGCAAGTTTGAGGTCGAGGTGGGCGACGTCTTGGCTATGGAGATACGCCATGCCTGAAGCAATTTGAGTGAGAAGATCCACAGCAACCACTAGCTCCGGAAACGGCGTTGCCCTTAGCCTCATCTCAGCTGAGGTTTGCACATCTCCGCTGTTCCGCTGTTGGAGATCATTAGTGATATAGTGTAGCAGCGATTGATCCTCACTCTCCATAATTATTGCAGGTCCTCCTTCACCATCCGAACAGCCGATGAAGGAAACCACGTTAGGGTGGGTCAACGTGGCCATGATGTGGGCTTCTTTTTCCCAYATTTCTCGGATGCCATCAACATTTCGGAAAGTCTTTTTAGCTACACGGATTCCAAACCAGGTCAAGTTAGGCGAAAGGGACGAAAACCWCCCGTCTYGGAAGCCGACGCGGGTTCCCTCCACAGGGCCCTCGATCAGATGGATCAACGGCACAGTCTSCTGGTAGTGGGTTTKCCAGCAATTSAGTTTCTGGATGCACCTGCAATGCGGGTCCACAGGTTGTCCATTACTCCGCACATCTAGACGTGGTAGCAGAAAATTCGCAATCGCAACCTCTTGCGAATTTAAATTTCCCGATTCAACTGCATGCCGAAGCTTTCTTCGCAGATTCTCCTCATCGTACCCCTCTCGATCTCTGTGGATCAATCTGTTCACATGGATTCCAGTGGATGTTGAAGCATCGATGTTGCCTCGTAAGATGTTGATGCACCAGTCGAGCTCGTCGCGAAGSGTTTCGAAGGTGGTCCATTGGGGACCGTTTCGAGTATGGACTTGGAGCCGGATGACTGCTTGCAACCATGTTTGCTCGCAGCAGAGCTCCAGGATGCGGACAGCTCCGCAGGCCAGACAGTAAATCTCCTTGAAGATCTGGGCAGAGCAAACGCCGCCCGCGCCTTCTAACAAGGTGGGCAGGCTGTTGCGGACTTGCACGAATCCGTGCACCATCGCCTTGCATTGCTCGCTGTAGATTTGAGTGTTGGGCTCGTTGCCTCCTAAGAGATCTTCTAACKTGTTTACAGTAGCTCTTARAAGCTCCACGAAATTGTCGTCTGCCATGGGTGTCTTACAGTCTCAATTGCAACCTGCAAGCCCATCATGTGCAATTGAGCTGTCGATCAACACACAACGGTCGACAGAAACAACCAATCAGTTGTGACGTTGGAAGGTAACCAATTTGGAGCTAGTGTCTAAAGGATACCAGTTGGGATCACCAAGAGTTTGACTCTGGACCGAAGGGAAAGAGCCTCTTTATTGATAAAAGCGTGTGGGAAGAATTTTGAGTAGCTACTGTACATTACATGAGTTTGAAAACTGAAATTGAAGCACTTTCAAGAATTAAAAAATGACAAGAGAGACAACGGTCCTTCATCATGGTTTCGGTTTCCTCATTCCACATTTCCAGTGCTACAGGGACAAACTAAGTCTCTTAGCTTGTTGTAGCATAGCTAGTTTGAAACAAGAAGCTTCATTACGGACTAGGTAATTGCAAAGCAAGCCGGGTTATGAAGAATAAGTATCTGCGAAGTCATGATTCAGACGTTTGCTTGCCTTGCGATCTCAACATCCTCTCAAAAAAGAAACAAGAAACTTTGACTCTCATTGTTACAAAATATCTCTACTACCTTGTGCGTATTTAACGAATGTGGAACATCTCCTTTCAGCATTGAAAAGCTTTCTTTTGTGAAATGCATCACTATCTATGAAGTTAGCAACCATCGGTTGACATTGAACATCAATCAACAAACCCGCTGCAAAGCAAAACCTTACCCTAATCGGAACACAACCAGGGTACTGTTTTCCTGCCACATGAGTTTGTTGAATCGTATTCAATTATCTGGACCAATGTGAGGCATCTGCGTCTCAAATCACTAGTCCGTAATCCTGAAGAAGGCGCACGTTAAAACATCAATATTAACGACTTCAAAAACATTTCAAAAATGTAGATAGAGTGAGAATCAAAACACTAAAAGCAATGTACAGTAAATTCACAAAAACTGATTCCAACAAGACTATATATGCAATCACAGTGTGAATTCTAATTCTAATGGGACAACTTTGTCAAGGGTCATTGAATGTATTGTCATTTTTAGGTGCTGTAAAAGTGTAATACAAAGCCACACAAATTCATGCCCATTTTGACAGATTCTTCTTATACCCATCATCAAATTTTTAGGTGTTGTAGCAAACTTTTAGGTGTTGTTGTCATCTTTAGATATTGCACGGTTTAACTTCGCACCATCTAACACTCAACGTTCCATAGTCCTCAATTTGCCTTTTCCCTGCAATAATAGGTTTGTCCTTTAACCCTTCAGGACTAAGAGGGCACAATGTATGTGTCCTCTTCAAAGTTTTCAATGGCAATTTCTTGGGAGGGTGAAAAAAATCTCAATATTTTGTAGACTAAAATCTTGTAGATAAAGAAGTTCTCATACTTCTTGCATATTCCGATTTTCTAATTTTGAGTGTAAGAAGTAGTTAAGAATTTATTTAGGTTATGTAGTCAAGAATGTAGTCTAGTACAAAAAAGAAGCAAAAATAATGTTTTTTCATGAAAAGAGTAGTAGAAATGGAACAAAACATGTTTGTAGATGTTTTCATCCTTTAATGCACATAAACAAACAATTTTTGAAAAAATAAGTTCAAATTTAAATTTTTAACAATTTTTAAAATAAAAGACTCAATCTAGTGTAATTAAAGAAAATGATTAGAATGATTTCAAAATAATATAAGATGTTCCAAATAATATAAGATGTTCCAAATAATATGATAGTAATATCACTTTTGAATTTCAAAAATCTATGCATATATAATTTTTTATGAAATTTGTAGAATCCAATATGGTTGGTTTTGACTTTCAACTCTTCATGTTTGAAAATATGTACAAATTTGAGAGAGTTTTTTATTTTTCAAATTTTCAAATAAAATAATACAAAATTTTCTTTGGATTCCAAATAAACATTTTTTAGGGGTAAAAATCCTTCATTCATCATTTTATAAATTATATTCTCCAAAAAACTGCCTTTTTGCCTATGAAGTTGATCATCTTAAATTGTTATAATCTAAAAATCTAACGGTCAAAATTTTCTACAATTAATTCTATGCATATTATATAAAGTAGTCTTTACTTTTATATGGTTAAAACTGAAAAGTTTAAGCACATCTATGTACAAAAAAATATTAAAGTGGTACAATTCATTGAAATCCTCCATTGTCAAAACCATGTTAGTCCTTGAGGGGTTAAGGATTAAGCTTAGATAATTGGGAGGTTCCCCTTTCTTTGTCCTTAGTGAAATAGTGAATCAACAATTTTCTAAAAATAAAACAAGTAAAGCAAACTGTATTTTAGGTCATTTGCTTGATTTTATGTGGCCCAAGGTGAAGTAACCCCCTCACTTGGCCACTCAAAAATATCCTTATTTCTTATTTTCCATTCATATTAAAAATTGCAAATTTTGAATTCATATCTGCAAGTAGAGGCCCCAAATTAGCGAAGTGGGGTATACAAGGAAAATTGATCAAGCCCAAACTAGGGTTTTTTTTATTTTATTTGCACCACTAGAATGACTTGAAGTGTCTAAGAGAGGGAGCGAGTTTACCCCAGACATTTTATAGGTACTTATGTTAGTCATGTACTCTGCTGGAGATGGCAATTTAGGAAAGTAATTTAACTGAATAATGGCTACTTCACACTACGGCACACGGTTGAGAGTCCGTCAGTTTCAGCCAATCAGATTTCAAAAATCCAAGACTAGGGCCTCTTAACCCTTCACGCAATGCGGCACAGTCCAAAGTCAGTCGCCCATTTGGATGCCTACATGGCAACTAAATGCTTACATGGCGACAGACTCTCAATCAGAGTTTGGGTTAGCCAAAAATCATGATCCAAACTCTAATTGAGAGTCTATCGAACATTAAAGAAAAAAAATCTAAAATATATTAATAACTGACAAAATCGCCACCGTTAGATTGGATTGGATTGGTTGTTTTTGTAGTAGTAGGTAGGATGCTCCCTCCCTTTGTTACTTTGTTATTTTGTCTAATTCCACCTTTTTATTCCATTTACATTCTTTCATATTCCTTTGTTCAATGGTGAAGGCATGTGCTGTAATTTTTTTTCCATGGTCATTTTTGACTCATTTCTCATGTATTTTTAACCCACTCCTTGAAAAAATTGTCAGATGGATAATGATTCATGGAAAATTTCAGAAATTAGATGGATTTTAATATGGAGAGAAAGGATAGAAATTGAAAACATGGAGTAGGCATTAGGAAAAATTTGAGGCCTGCAAGGGGCTGCAAATCTAGACCCCCCCACGGTGCAATTACAGAATTTTTTTTTTTTTTTTGTTTTTTAAGTTTTTTTTTAATGGAATTTGACGTGGCACTACTTGTGCCAAGTCAGCGACACGTCATCTTAACCCTTTTCTCAAAAAACTTTATTTCTAAAATTAAATTTAAAATTAATTTTTTTTTTTTTTTTTTTTTTTTTTCTGTAATAGTACATTGGGCCTACTGAAAAAACAGTTTCGATGGCCTCCTGCAGGCCTCATATTTTTTCTAATGCTTGCGCTTGGCCTTTGGCCTTTGGAGGCTTCTCACTATGGCCACTCAAATGCTCTAATTCTTAGGTTTATTGGCCTATTTATTGCTCATTTCTTTGGACTCTCATCAAAGTTTGGCCACTCAATCCAACGGCCTCTCAACTTGAACGGCGATAGTGTGAAGAGGCCCTAATTAATTGGGGCTATATTTTCCAATGCCTTCACACACTCAAAAATACTGTAAATTCCATCTGTAACTTAGCAAGATTATTGTTTCTTTGTTTTTTTTGAAACCAGAGTTTATTCTAGAATGTGAATCAGAACAAATGGCAGAAGAGCCAAAGACAAACCTCAGGGTTGCTATTCTATGAGCCTGTGAGCGTGAGCTTGTGAGCTTGTGAGCTTGTGAGCTTGTGAGCTTGTGAGCCTGTGAGCGTACAATTTATAAGAGATTTAATTTAAAAAATTTAGTGAAAAATTATAATTTTTAGTAAATTTTAGTACCTATAATTATGGACCTATTACCATGGACCTATTACCGTGGACCTATCACCGTGGTCCCTTGAACAACCTTGATGAGAAACTTATTGGACTTTGCTAGATTTTTAAAAGAAAAAAAATTGATAATAACTTAGGATTTGTTTTAAATTAAATGAGGTCATTTCAATGGGATTTAGATTTTTTTTGATCAATTATCTCTTGTTGCTTTTCTTCCCTCGGCGCCGAGGGGAGAAAAGCAACAAGAGGGTCATGATTAAAATTTTTTTAATCTCAATGAAACAATCTCATTTGATTTCAAACAAATCTTAAGTAATTATCAATTTTTTTTCCTTAAAATTTGATAAGGAGCACATCAAAATAGTAAGTGCTTGATCTTCCTCTCGGCGCCAAGAGGTCCCAAGCAACAAGGGAGTGATCAACTAAACGACCATCAAATCAAGATAAAATAATTGAATTCCTTGGGGAGGCCTAGAAGAGGATCTACATTGCTATAGGACAATGATCAATCAATATTCTATGTAAACTTATTTCCGTCTCCATTTAGACATCTTTCACATCAATTAAGTTCTTCATCTTTCTAATGTATACTTCTAATATTCTACAAGGACATTACTAAAAATAAGAATTTTAACGAGGATTGTACTTAACCACGGTAATAGATCCACGGTAATAGGTCCATAGTAATAGGTACTAAATTTACTAAATATAGTAAATTTTGTTCAAAATTTATTGATAAAATCTATTTTTAGAAATATTTTTAAGTTTTTTAATGCCACTTCAAATTTCTGGGCTCTACGCTCACAAAATCCCTGCTCTACGTTCACAAGCTCACGCTCACAGGCTCACAGAATAGCACCGCTGGGACAAACCTCTAGAGAATAAAAAAAAAACTTTAAACCACAATCCAGAGCCAAAGCCAAACTACATAAACTCCCGGCATGCAAATTTAAGGTTGGAGCACCCATTACCACACTTGTGCCTAATGATGGGTTCTAGACTTTGGTGAATGTATCCTCCATATTTTTAATTTAGATTGGCTAACACATAAAAAGCACACATTATTAAAAGAGAATTTCCTAGATTTAAATAGAAGGAGGTTTTCTTATTATGTGTTACTTGAACCTATTTATAAAGTATTCAAGTCATTATTTCAAATACACAATACATGCTTGATATTAAACTAATAGGGAGATAAACTAAAAAGGAAAATCTCTTGTTAATATTATTGACCTATTTATTATCATTTTGCCACTACATGCTTTATGTATGATCAAATTTCTAGGTTATATACACATTATTTTTTTCCTTTCACGTGGCATTGACATTGTAAGAGAATCATGTCGTACCACTAAAATAAAAGCTTGTTTTTTTTTTGAGTCTTTACAAAAACAATACCTCCTCGCAACCTCAAAACGCCTCATAACTTTCATCTCATTAATCAAAACGGAATGATTTAAAGCTTCCTACGTTTATAAAAATCTAGAGAATCAATTTCAAATTTTTATTTCTGAAAAAAGTATTTTTTAAAGAAGCTTTTTGAATTGCCCGGGCTGCCCGCCGAGCAATGAAAATCACATATCATAAAATAACTTTTTAACCATGTTGTCAATAGTAATAAAAATTGTTGGGCCTTAAAGCTACATCTAGGACATATATTGTGTGAAATTTTCATAGAAACATAACTAAAAACTCCATTTAGAGCGAGCTGCCCAAAATAGCTTTGTTGCCAAAAAAACGCAATTTTTGCATTTAGCGGTTGACCCTGGAAAGACGGGGTCCCCATGGAAATCATCATTTCTAAAACTATGGGAACAATTGGTATCATAAAGTTCAAAAGAACTCATTTGAAGTCAAAGTACTCTAGGAGATCTACCCTTTCCACACAACATTCTAATGATGAATAGTTGCAGTTGTGTCCCAAACGGAAATATACTCCGTCATCCATCGGACCACTTTGGTCCATGGCATCCTTCCTGGATTAATTCATTCGTCTGACTTTTTTGTCTTCCAATGCAAACTAGATTTTTCCCTACACTACATAGTGAAATTAGATTGCCCCTCACTAATTTGTTGAGATTCCACACTAAATAAATATTTATTGTTATTGTACAATAATGCACAACTTTTGAATTAGTTATTGATGTAATTGGAACTCATGAACTTCCATGTGTACACATGAAAGCCTTTGTAAAAACATTTGTTGACTTTGATGGCTTGTAGAGTAACTTTGTTGCAATAAGGCAACCTAATTGTAAAGGCAACCTAATTTCACTATTTAATGTAGATGTGTAGAATGGAAGTATGGACTCGGTAGTATTTGCAGATTCGACCTACTGAAATACCAGGTGATTCATGCAGATGGCGTCTTTCTCTAACGACATAGAGAGCATATACAATCAATAGCAAAACATGCACTGTTGCATTTAGAAAGCAAACCAAACTGTGAGGAATCATCAAAACAAGAATGTAGTYCTCACTTTTTAAAGGCTAACTTACAAATTGGTAGAGGATGCTAAAGCCACTAGGGACCTGATCCTGCCTCAAATACATACCTCTGTTACCAACAACCCATCTATTCATCCATATATTGGGACTTATTAGGCATGACTTGGAAAGTTTCAAAAGCTCCTAATCTTTGAATGGAAATGGGGTTGTCTACTCTCACTTYTAGTGGTTTAAGACCTCCCAATTCAAATGGTAAAAAAATATTCATCATAATGATAAAAATGCTACCTGAACAAATTTGGCAGKTGTACCCAAAGATTTGTCCACAGCTCACCGCAGCTCAATTGTGGTCTCTCAAAATCACTCTCCACCATATGTTAAAATGCTTGAAGTGATGTGAATAATATCATCTACCACAAAAGTGGTCACTCCTATGAGGAAAAAAACGATTGTCTTTAAAATCAAAGGAAGATCAGAAGGTTGGGGAGATCAATAGASATATTGATAGCATGGAGCAGAAACGAAYTACTGCTTYYGTAAGATTGATATTGATGCCAGCGTTACCAACACTGTCAAAACAGAGCCGTCGCCTCGTGGAATGTCGATCCATGTTTCTACATCCCTGCAGCATTCTCCGCTTCCTAGGGCATTCCAGATGCATCAAAAATCTGGCATCATGGGGAGTATAGAAGTTCGGTCCCAAAAGGGGCACAAGAGGATATAGAATAATACGAAGCTCCAAATGACAGAATCCATGCGAATGTACAATTCACGAAGGAGCTTCTAATTACTTGACGATCGCATTCACTATTCTAGAAGTACAAGGTTTCCCTGWAAGCAAGAAAGGAATTCCCTGATAACAGGCCACACCGGTTGCGTCAGTAGCCAAATCCGGTTGAATCTTCTCAAAYTGCTTCTTCTTAGGGTTGAGAATCTCCTCAGGAGCTCCTTCAAAACCTGCAACAGTCACCTTCTCCCCAATCTTGGCATCCACTGGAGGTACTACGGGCTCACATTGTGTATGATCGCTGTTGGAAGCACACAACACTAAACCCGAAGAGAGCACATCTCGCACCTTGCCGGCCTTGACATTCGTCAGCACAAGCACCTTCCGGTTCAACATTTCTTCTTCCGTCAGGAACTTCGCCAAGCCGCTCACAATTTGCCTAGGTTTAGCTTCACCGAYATCGATCTCTTCAACGTACAATGCATCGGCTCCTGGGTGTTTCCATACCTTATTGATCACGCCTACTTTGACGTCTAACGCACTGAAACTCGTGTCGCTCTCTTTCTTCACGGCCGGCGCTTTCTCTTTCTTCTTTTTCTCTGCTTCTGGTTTGACAGCGCTGGCTGCGTCTGGCTTGGCAGGCTGCGGGGCTGGTTTCGGAGGACTAAACTTCGGTGCGTTCACGAGGATCAGCGGGTACACGGCTTGCTTGCGCTKGATGTAGTCAATCCATCGCAAAACATGCGGTACCTTCTCAAACTCTGCATAATCGCGCTCGTGAATGGCAGCGAAGACTGACAAATCCGCCACAGTGATCTTCGTCCCCTTGCCTGCTAATACCGACCGCGTCTCCAAATGCTTATCCAACTCCTCCAATTTCAAATCCGCGCCGTTAGCGAATCCAATCCACTCGGCCACTTCGGCTTGCACCTCCTCCGTCGTCCCTAAAAGCTCTRTCTCGCCAGCGGCCACTGCAATGGCCTTGCACAGATCGCCTAAACCAGACACACCGTCTACATCTTTCCCCGTCTTTGAACAGAAACTCTTCACAAGCTTCTTAGCCTTCACATACCGGTCRGCACCCGCCATTGCTCACACAATTCCTTCAAAAAACTTCCAACAAAACACAATCACCAAAACGCGAAGAAAGAACAATTTTTTTAGGGCTTTACAGCTAGGGTTTACTGTCCTCCGTCCAACAGACTTAGTCACCGTCCCGTGGTTGGAGGTTCCTACCAACGAAAAATATGAAATATACACAGAAAAATTATAGATGAATGACATRGAAGGGCGACATTCATCCCACCTGAACTCTCTCCTCGCAATGTTTGAGAAACCAAGGGTTTTCGGCGTCGCGTTTCCGAAATTTTAGAGTCCTTTGTTGGAAGGGACAACCTTCGTCTTGAATTATCTCTATATCACTATGCATGCGTGATTTAGTATGATTATGGATGCCTTTTTATGATTACTGTGAGACCTCCTCGTGAATTATAGAGTAGATCCTATGCATGATGTAGCCTAAAAGGCTGTGAAAAATAGTGTGATTTTACGGAGGACCTTGTTTATACCATACTTATCATAGAAGACCTGGAGGAGAAAACCGATATACTGTAAGGTTTCTTCCTTCAGGTCCAATGCTCTGAAGACTCTGCAAATGGAAGAGCTTCAACCCTGTCTTCAAATGCTCGTCGAAGTCCCTAAGAAATCACATATCCTATGGAATAGAGCTTTCATGATTTGGAAGGTTTGCATGAAACTTTTAGGACAGATGCTACTTATCATAATCTATGCGTGAAGCTTTATTTTGGATCATTCCAACAAATATTGCAAAGCTTAGAAGAATTTCTTAAAATTTCAATGTCACACTAGGCAACAAAAAAATATTCTAAAAAAAATTAATAGTTTTTTTTGAATTGTATAGATTGATACCAAAATTGATACCTAATAAAAAATACTTTAACCATTCAATTCTAAAAAATGAGGAGTTTTATTTTGCAGGCAATGAAGGTAGAAAAAACATATAGAATTGTCTTTTGCGTTGAATTTTGAAAATTTTCAAATAAAACCAAAAATAAAGGATTCCTATTGTTTTCTAGAACATTCTCACCTTTGAAATTATCAACTTTCAATTTCCTGTAAAAGTTATCAATGAATTAGTTTTTTATTTAATTCAACACCACCTTCTACTTTACAATTTATTTAGAAATGAATAAGAAATTTTTGTTGGTTAAAGTGTTTGTAAAAAATTTCAACCCATTTTCCAACATATTGACGAAATGCACAAGTTATAGAACATACAAGTTTTTACAAGTTTTAACCCCTAAGCGCTCAAACGACCATTTTTTGGTCGCTGCCCGAATTTGGGCAGAATTTTCGGGTAGAAAAAAACTTATTTTTGAATTTTTATTTATTTTTTCCTTGAAAATATTGGGTTGTCTTTCAGTATTTATATTCAAAACTAAGATCAGTATACTAATTCAGCAGTATTTAACAAGATCCTACGGTTACAAGTTTAAGAAAACAATTTTAAACATATTTAAATTGACCTCAAAAATGGCAGTTTGAAAAGATTAAAACTATACCCCCTTCATGGACAGTGAGGAACTATCTTGTCACTACAGTGCCACGACTTCTTCCTTGTATGATTAGCCAACAACTAGAAATACCTTGCAAGTTACAAATGACAGCTGCCAAAAGAGTTGCCCGCATTTACTACTAATTCAGGCATTATTTATAGAAATGACTTACAACTGACAGCCGCCAAAAGAACTGCCTGCATTTACTGCTAATTAAGGCGTTATTTTTGAACCTTCAGCAAAGTGGCTGCTCTTGTCCCTGCTAAACGGCCTAGTCAGCCAGTGCCTTTTTTTCTTGAACATGCTGATTGTCTTCATTTTGTGCTGAAGGTTTTAGGATTCCAGTCCATGCATCTTAGTAAGTCTGATTTGGAGAAGCCTCTGAATTGAATCAGGCTGCACTGAAGCTGGTATTTGGTAGGCTCTGCATACTGCACTTGATCTGGCTTCTTCTAGCCTGTTAGCTTAGAATGGCTGAGTTGCAAATTCTAGTTACTACTTGTTCAGCAGGTACGTAGGAGCGCTGGTTCAACCTTGAGGATCCACTTGGTTTCAAGTCACCGTGTGGAAGGGGAGTGACTCAATTCCTTTCCCCATTTTTTTTTCTTGAACATGCTGATTGTCTTCATTTTGTGCTGAAGGTTTTAGGATTCCAATCCATGCATCTTAGTAAGTCTGATTTGGAGAAGCCCCTGAATTGAATCAGGCTACACTGAAGCTGGTATTTGGTAGGCTCTACATACTGCACTTGATCTGGCTTCTTCCAACTTGTTAGCTTAGAATGGCTGAGTTGCAAATTCTAGTTACTACTTGTTGAGCAGGTACGTAGGAGCGCTAGTTCAGCCTTGGGGATCCACTTGGTTTCAAGTCACCGTGTGGAAGGGGAGTGACTCAATTCCTTCCCCCATTTTTTTTTTCTTGAACATGCTGATTGTCTTCATTTTGTGCTGAAGGTTTTAGGGTTCTAGTCCATGCATCTTAGTAAGTCTGATTTGGAAAAGCCCCTGAATTGAATCAGGCTGCATTGAAGCTGGTATTTAGTAGGCTCTGCATACTGCACTTGATTTGGCTTCTTCTAGCCTGTTAGCTTAGAATGGCTGAGTTGCAAATTCTGGTTACTACTTGTTCAGCAGGTACGTAGGAGTGCTAGTTCAGCCTTGGGGATCCACTTGGTTTCAAGTCACCGTGTGGAAGGGGAGTGACTCAATTCCTCTCCCCATTTTTTTTCTTGAACATGCTGATTGTCTTCATTTTGTGCTGAAGGTTTTAGGGTTCTAGTCCATGCATCTTAGTAAGTCTGATTTGGAGAAGCCCCTGAATTGAATCAGGCTGCACTAAAGCTGGTATTTGGTAGGCTCCGCATATAGAGGCGGCCCCATTCTTCCATGAACAATGCACAGAAACTCCAAAGAATTCTTTTATGTGTTAAAAATGACTAGATATTGACTAAAAATGACTAGACATTGACTATGTGTTAAAAATGACTAGACAATGACTAGACATTGACTAGACATTTGTTGTCATAAATGACATGAAGTGTACATAGTCTYCGCAAACGTTYAGATACTCATTTTGTRGGCAGTGACAATTGTAAGAGTGATTGTCAACCAACAATTGGAATTCCTAGGAACATGTTGTCAATGATACTCATGTTCTGAATGTTTGTCTTACTTTTATGCTGTCCACTTGGCTAGGTCTTTCATTGAGGTCYTTAATGTAAGGTTTTGGTTGTTTTATTGTGCAGTTTGTGTTTGGCCAAGACGTTTCCTTGCTGAATCCGAAGAACTCCAAGCAGAGCGTACCGTCTGGTCTCATTAACAGTTTGGGAGGGCAGCACAAATTCCATTTTGTCACAATTCCAGMCAATTGTTACAAAGTGGATGTGAAGAAAGCAATATGGCCACAAAGAACTCTGAGTTTTCCAAACCCTGGAGGCGAACAAACGAAGGTGAAGGATGTTGTCGGGTCATCGTGCATTTGGGAGGCCGAGTTCCTGAAGGCTGCCCATCCTAGTTATTGAATTCCGGTATGGATGGAATCTTGGTAGGTGTAGAATTTGCTATATGGTCTAGGTGAAGCACTCTTATACTATCTTCCGTGAGTAGCATTTTGCTGTAGCATTTTCTAGTCATTGACGCCACAGATATCATGTTTCATTTTGTTGCCCTTAATATATGACCATGCCCCTTTTCCATGCATATTTGTAGTCATGCTTTTTATGTGAATGATTGGCACGTAACACGCAAGAGTCCTTCATTGAAGTACTCATTGAGTCACGGGGTTGCATACTTGCATTGTGTTTTGTGCCCACCATAGTCAGGTAGTCATTTGGTAGTTGTTGATTCTGTGAACACCTTCTGTCATATGAAGCTCCATTTGTTTTGAGAACGTAATTGTAGATTAGTATCACTCCCATGCAACTAATGTATGACTTCAGCAGACACTCCCTAGTCATAATATATGACACAACACGCACGGAGAGACAGTAACACACACTATGAAAACTCCTTAAATTAAAACTGCTTTCATGAGAAGACCACAACGCCACTACGAAATGACTTTGCAATGACTCCCAAATACCTCTGGAAATGACTATGGGAAGACTAAAAAGTGACTGAACGTCTGCCACGTCAGCGTCATTGAACGTATGACTAAAACCATGTCAACCCTAAATCAACCAATAGAAAACGTCCACGTGTGAAATGTCCAGCTGTCCACACTTGCCACRTCCCTCCTCCCTATTATCACATAGTGAACATACTTCATCCCTCCCTCCTCAATGAAATAGAATAAATGACTGCCTTGTCCGATATGACTTGTCCGAAATGACTACGTGACCGAAAACGCGGTTCAGTCATTCTTCTATCATAAGTGTCCGGAATGACTGGTTTTGCAGTCAGAAACGCCAGTCATTGATAGCCCTTTTTCTACTAGTGTTAACATGTTGATTACCTCTTTAAGGACTATTATCTGCAGAGAGCCAACAACAAAAATCAATTCTTTTTTAGGAATCTGCTACTATGCCTATGCATGTAGTGAGTGCACTTGGCCAATTGGATTTTCTTTTAATTTGCTCACAATTGGTAAGCATTAAAATTTAAAGAACGGATGAATATAAACACATTATTTCCAAGCATGCAAAAATGTATTTTTTCATCCATCAATTTTTAAAAAGATTCTTGTATTAATACCCTAACATTTGTACAATATAGAATATGAACATTTTGCTTTGAAAATATTTTATAATTCAAAAGGTAGTGCTAGGTCTGGCCTCAAAAAATTACTTTATAAGTTCAAAAAATGACTTGAATGAAAAAACAAAACTTCAAAAACTTCAAAAATTGATATAATTAGAAATTAACATATTGAACTTAGAAGAAAAAAATTCTTGTAAATATTACAAATATGCAATGTGCAGTTCATTTTAAAGGAAATTTTCAATTTTTGGCTTCAAATACCATTGAGAAATATTGATTTGGATACTTGTTAATCTAGCCTTATGGATATGATCTATGAATTGTATTTTACAACTCTTGTTTAACCCTTGAAGGACAGATTGGTGGCCGTGGAAATCATGCATTTTGATACCGTGTGACATCATCTCCTTTGAAAAAGCTAAATATATTCATTGGAAGTCAAAGTACTAGAAAAGATCTCCCCTTTCCACCCCTAATACCGAGGACGAATGATTGCATTTCTGTCCTACAAGGAAAGATCCTTTGCCATTCATCGGACGCAAAACGTCCTTGACGTCGTTTAAGGGTTAAGAGTCATTATAAAATTATTATTCTAAGTTACACTTTATCACAATTTTGAAAATATTGACTTCCTCTGGTCCTTTAGTGGTTCAAGAGTTAACATTTGAGAGGGTTCAATTATATTTTTAGACGCCCCCACCAAATCATTTGAAAATGAGTACAACGAACAAAATCCTAGTGCGCGGCAGTCACACTATATCCAACCCACACTGCTGAGAAAGCTGGATGGAAACGAAGCCTCGTCTTCGCCAGCGAATCATGAGCTTCAACGTTTGTATCGATTGTAGGTGCGTTGCATCCACTTTGCTTCTCATTGCTACTCAAAATCTTGCTTTTCTCAGTTTTTTTTTTACACAGTGAAATTCATAGGCCATATCTTAAAGAATCTGGTGTCAGAAGTAGATCATGCTGCAGATTTCTAGAGTGTTGCGATCAAGAGCGCCTCAATCGCAATGAACTTGGATTGCGGCACCTTAGCAATGAGATAACTGAAGCTCTACATGTGCGCAATTTCAACATGTTGCTGCTCCTGAGTCTTCACTAGTCTTCAGTCTATTGAGGTAAATGGTCTGTAGAAAATCGTAAACCCTAAATCCTGGAGTTCTGTCTCTGCTCGTTTTTCCTCGGGAGTTTAGGTGCTACGAAAACTCTCTTTGGAGAAGTACTTGTGTGATTGTGTTCGATCCAATTGCATTGAGTCTACGAAGAAGATTTCATTTGTTAATCTAATAGGTTGCTCGCGCAATCTCTGGTTTACGAGCTGTTTGAAAAGTTTGTGTGTGATTGTGATTAATACAATGCCAGAGATTCTAGTWGGAAGATTTMTTTTACGAATTTGGTAKCGTGGTCACACGATTTCTGATTACCRGCCACTTWAGTCACAGGTGGGATCGCGGTGTAATCGCTGGTCCTCGGGGGCGATGAGGACTCTCGTTGATTATTTCCGGCTTTCCTCTCTGGTAGAGTTTAGATTGCTCTGAGTCTTATCAATGCTGTTTTTTGGTGATTCTTCGCTTGATAGTTTGTCCTTAATCTGACTTAAATCATTCATTGAAGTCTGTTAATTGTTTTAGTTTCKGCTCCGGTAATGCGCGGTGRTGTTAGGGGGAGTTAATTTGGTTYGTTACTGGGCTCAGGATCTGTTAGATCCCGGATATATAGGGTTTATTCACTAATAGMTTTTTTAGATTTTTAGGGYGCTTTACTCKATCTTTATCAAGGTATATCAAAACATATCAAGACATATCCATTCAAGATTCCGGAGTGTTGTTCCTTTGGTACGATTAACTCATCCTTCCTCCTCAATTCGGCTCACGAAAGGGGGCATATACCTCTGGGAGTTTTCTGTGAGGATAAATTGGACACTTTTCGGGGCTTTAGGGCCTCGGTGCATTGGAGACCTTTTACTTATTGAAAATTCACCATGCAGGTTACTTGGAAAATCTGGATATGGTGTTCTGGATATAGTAAGGCTAATGACATTCCTGGATCCTGATTAGCTCTTCTTGTGGCCCCACGTCTCTGAAAGAATTTTGTTTTTTTTCGAAAGCTAAGAGGAAGTCTTAGGAGGGTTCCATTCTGGTWGTAGAATTTTAAGAAGCTGAGAATCACCAGACGGCAGTAACTTGTTTCTTTTCGTGACGGTACAGACRAGACGAAGGAGCTGCCAGAGTGCCTGAATTGAGACTGTTCGGGATTTTGTGCACTGGAGATTGCCATGGACGGCCCCGGATAGGTATTGTTTTTGTTTGTGTGTTTCTTTGGAACAACTCTTGACTTCTCTCTTCCTTGCGTGCTTGAATCGTCTCCCTACCAGCTAAAGTTTTAGCAGTAGCTGTAGTGGTTTTCCTTTCAAAGGCAGCGGGTTGAGAAGGCCCAATAGGAGCCGGGTTATTTGGCATATATTGATAAGCTTGGAGCTTACGTTTTGTTTTTTTCGTGATTTTCTTTCCTAGCGAATGGCCATATTCATTGGCTTGGCATCTATGACACTTCACGCTTAGGGCAAGGATCAGGAGGAAATTTTCTTGATACTCGCAAATGATGGACTATTTCGTGAAAAATGGAGTGTAGAAAGGTGATTTTGAGAAAAATGCAAACCTTTTCTGCGAATATCCGGTTAAACACTTTCCTCCATATCCTTCAATTGGTTGACTTTCGGTTGTTTCACCGGACGCTGTGAATGGCTCGGTACTCTAGTACATCGGAAACTTACAGAAGCTGATCAGAAATCGTTCAAATAGGTGTAACTAGTTTTTGTTTTTAATATCCTCTGCCTGCTGTGACGATTTGTCAGAACCATTTTTCAAGCTGGACGATGAAAGGAAGACCGTCGATTCAAAGTATCTTCACTGATGATTGAGTTTTCCATTGTAGGGTTGAGTTTACCATTCTAGGGTTTTGGTGTTGTGTGAACGATGGCGATATCCATAGCGGCCGAGTGGGAGGCGCTCTACAATCGGTACTACCGGAAACAGGAGGTGTACACGATGTGTTGGAATAGTGTGGATTTGAGTCGCCACAAAGTAGCATGTGCGAGATTCGGGGGACCGATTGCCATGGTYCGTGATGAGTCGAAGATGGTGCAGCTGCGAGCGGAGTCCGCTCGAGCGAAGCTGCTGTTGTTTTCGTCATCCGGTAAGATTTTGTCGTCGGTGCCGTGGGATCGTCCTGGTGGGCGCCTCATTGCACTTGGGTGGACTGATGAGGAGATCCTYCTGGCCGTTATGCACGATGGCACCATATTTCAATACAATATTCATGGGGAGCTGATTCCGGAGCAGTTGTCTCTGGGGCAAGAATGCTGGGATCAGGGAGTGGCGGATTGTATCATTTGGGGGAGTGGCCTTGTGGCGATCACTGAGCAGAATCAGTTGTTTAGTATCCCGAATCTGGAGACGCAGAAGGTTGTGAAGCTCGCGGATCCTAACTTGGAGGATCCCCCGCATTGCATGGCTGTTGTGGAACCGCTGTACACGCTGTCTGGAAATTTGGAAGTGCTCTTGGCTGTCGGATCGACTGTTCTGATGGTGGATKCGGAGAATGTGCAAGACCAGATCGTCGATTTTGGACCTATTCAAAAGATGACCCTTTCTTCAAACGGGGGTTTTATTGCCTGTTTCACTCACGATGGTCACCTACTCGTTGTCAACTCGGATTTCAGCAAGACGTTATTGGAGCACTTAACAGAGGTGGGTTGATTGCCTTCYTATGTTTCATATGGATGTCATTGATTGCGCTGGATTTGAGGGAGATTAGGTATGTGGTTGCAATGACTTGATTTAGGCTGATTGAATTTCTGCTCACRGTGTATGCATTGTTGATGTGCTTATTGCAGTCAKCHCTGCCACCAGAGCAGCTAGTTTGGTGTGGTGTGGAYAGTGTGCTTCTCTATTGGGAAGAGCAACTAGTGATGGTAGGCCCTTACGGTGACGTGGTCAGATTCTCGTACGAAGAGCCGATTGTTCTCATACCTGAGTGTGATGGCGTCCGTATATTGTCCAATACATATATGGAGTTTCTGCGTAGAGTGCCCGATTCCACGGTTTCTATCTTCAAAATTGGCAGCACTTCTCCTGCAGCCATGCTCTTTGATGCCTTGGAGCAATTCGACAAACGAAGTGCTAAGGTATCTTTGGCATCAGTTGTCGTCTTTGTGATCCATCGTACCATGTGCATTTAAGATGGGTGACAGCCTCATGATGTAATTTGATTGCGTATTTGGTTTACCATCAGGCGGATGAAAACATCAGATTGATTAGTGACAAACTTCCGGAGGCAGTTGCGGATTGTATCGATGCAGCCGGACATGAATTCGACATCTCTCTACAACGTACCCTGCTGCGAGGTGCTGCTTACGGCAGGGCGTTTTGCAGGTTGCAACTGTTCTGTCTTATTGGAGCAATTTGTTGCTTAGATTGTCTTATTCAGATAGGTATCAGTTCTAAATTTATCGATTTTGGCAGTATCTTGTCGTACCAAGTTTACTTGTCTGTGCTTATGGGAGGGCGAATGATGTTACTATGCTAATGCGCGTTTTTCTTTTGGCAGGAAGTTTGATAGAGATCAGTTTCAGGATATGTGTAGGACTCTCAGAGTGCTGAACGCTGTTCGCCAGTTTGAGATTGGTATACCTTTGAGTATTCAGCAGTTTAAGGTATAAAGGGAGAATCTCTTCCATCTCAAGYCTGCTTTCTTCAATCAATGCAATTCCTAGTCTGTTGCTACCTGTTATTTCCGTCGCATTAAGATCCTCATTTCTTGTTTGTAGAAACTGACATTATGGAAAGTCACTATAATCTTTTCAGATCGTCGTTACTTTCTATCCCACCTAAAAATATGGCTATCCACGTGTATGCGCTGACAACTTGTATGAATRTGTKCAGGAGCTTACACCAAAAGTTCTCKTWGAAAGACTTGTCAATGCACATCGGCACCTTCTGGCTCTGCGCATATCTGAGTATTTAGACCTAAGCAAGGTTTGTGTCTGGCTATGCTAACCTTCACAAATACCATTGAAGAGTCTGCAATAAGGCACGAGTATGTTATATCACGTCCAGTGTGTGAAATGCACCAATTCCCCCCTTCCTCACAACAATTCCTCCCCTTTCTCACAGGTGATTTGAAGCATTTTCTTTCAAAGGGGGGATTTTGAGGTTGAAAGGAGAAAATGAGACCACAGGGGATTTTTCTTCTTTTTTAAATTTTTTCCCCTGCATTTTTCAGAATTATTTGAAGATGTCCCCACCTCCAAATCAACTCAATTTGTGAAATTTAATATTCTGGAATGTAGATTTATGTCTCTAAATCTAACTTTTATGTAGACTTTAGTGTACATAATAATATGATTCATAGGTTACGGAGGGTCAAATCTAACTTTTATGTAGATATTGAAATTCCATTGATTTGTAGATTTCAGAATTTCAGATCTAGCCTCTTTTCTAGATTTCAAAAGTTCAAATATTAGTAATTTTGTAGATTCCAGATGTTTGAAAACTTCAAAATCCACAAATTCAAAATCTCTTACATTTCTAGAACCTACAAAATTAGAAATATTTAAGTTCTATTAAAAAAACTGCTTATCTTAGTATGACAACTTACAAGTCTTATGTGTCCAACCTCATGGCAACCTCATGGTACCCTTGACACTTGATAATTGCAACTTGTAAAATCTACTAAAGACTAGGTGGAAACAACATTGGATGTAAGATATGTCCATCTGTTGTAAAATCTACCAATTTGGATTGTGCACGGGGGATTAGGGGAGAATTTATGAAGAGAAAAAGTCTCACAAGGAGACTTCTAAACTTCACTTCTAAACTTCACTGTGATCACGAGGGGAAAACTCCAGAGTTCCCCACTTTCATAGGGGGGAATTGATAWAACTTCCTTGTGAGGGATCTTGGTTGTAATTTTCTGTATGTTCTTTATGTTTTGTGCGCTGAGAGTGCTTGAAGATGATAATCGTTCTTGGTGGTGAACAGGAGGTTGTCCTGGTGCATTGGGCATGTACYAAGATCATGGCATCCAGTGATGTTCCGGATGCAATCCTTTTGGAGGTCTTATTGGATAAGGTAATCACTTTGTCATGAGCTTAGCCCTTGATGTGCAGCCCGGTAGTAATCAGTAACTAGGCACATTGACGGTGACTTTAGTTTCTTCCAGTTTCAGAGATYCAARACCATTGTCAAACAAT
Organism: Pleurozium schreberi; assembly: GCA_006891605.1. Taxonomy (NCBI): domain Eukaryota; kingdom Viridiplantae; phylum Streptophyta; class Bryopsida; order Hypnales; family Hylocomiaceae; genus Pleurozium; species Pleurozium schreberi. The sequence goes on from VACF01000102.1 coordinate 49,060, forward strand.
GCTTTTTATCTAGCGAGTAGGCTGATATGGCTAAATGTACTAAACAGGCGTTTTTCCATGAAATTTACAGCTAAAAGCGTGCCCGGGAATCTCATATGCAACTGTGGCTGCTGATGCGCATCGGAATGGGCGGCAGAAACTTGCTGCTCTTCTTCTAGACTACGAACCACGTGCTTCTGAGCAGGTACACTTRAATTTTCGGGGTTTTATATGTTCAGTATGSATGTTTGAGTGAGCTGTGTTTTCACTTCTTGGTGCTGTTCTTGAAACTCAGGTTCCTCTTTTGACRAGTATGGGTGAAGAGGAGAGAGCACTTGTTAAGGCCATCGAGAGTGGCGACACCGATCTGGTGTATTTTTCAATTCTCCACATATGGCGCCAAGTGAGTTGGATAACCCAAACTTGGTGTTTAAATTAGAATCTTGTAAGCTTGTTGTTATTGTCCTTGATACATGCTTTTGAAAACAATTGTCATTGGTCGAAGTAGAACCATGACTGRACTAAATTTTTACTTGCAGTTTCGTAAGGCATAGTCTGGTATCCTGAGCATATCTTGGGAATGTCACGAAAATATGTCTCTCATAACAAATGTATCGTATATTGTATTGATGCTATCTTACGAGACTAMTGTTGGTGGCCTGCGCAGAAACCTCTGCCGGACTTCTTCCGCATCATTCAATCGAAATCGCTTGCTCGCAATTTGTTCATTGCCTATGCCMGGTACTGGGCCCATATTACTAGGGTAGCTTCAGGCAACCCAGTTGGGTTATGCTACTTCTTTCAAGCATATGTGGTAGATAGTTTTATCAAACTATCTCTATCCATAAACTCAATATCGTTTTTTATTACAATACTTGAAAGATTTGAAACTTACAGATGGAATTGCTGCGGAATTCAGAAACGGTACCGGACATCTTAAAAATTACACATTTGCTCAGATACATCTGGCCTTCATGTTTTGATTTGTGGCAGGCAGAATGATCCTGAGATTTTGAAGAAATTCTTTCTATCAGTTGGTCRAATTCAGGTATCTGCAGAACTGTAACAGCTATAATTTTCTCTTTGTCTGTTGTAGAAGTTGGCATCCATGTCATCCCCTTCACCTTCTCATTCTGGTCCAGTTTGCTGATACAATTTGAGTATTTGCGGAACTCACTCATGATACCGCTTTTGAGGGATCCCATGTTCCAGACCTCAGAAGTTTTGAAACATGGATGTAGTTGCTTTCGAGTTTAGAAAGCCTCGATGGCATTCTTAATTGTATCTGTTAGCTGTCTAATCTCTATTTGGAGCTATGGATGGGCAGAGTGCTGCAGAAGTCTATCTGAAAGAGTCATGGAGTTACTCTCGAAGCATAGGAAGTCGCTCTGGATCAGCTTTGCAAGGACCTCGCTTGAAAACAATAGAGCAAGCGAGTGAGCTTTATGCACAGACCAAAGAGCATATGTTTGAAGCAAAGGCAGTCGAAGAACAGGGAAAGTTGCTCAAGTATATTCAAACACTCTTGTTTCTCTCTAGTCCTGTTGATACCTTGAAAGATATTTTTGGCTGTGGTCTGATGATTTGCCTGATGGGTGTTATATTTCACTATTTTTCGGTCCTCTCATAGAAGTGCCTGGTGCTTTGCGGATTCCACACAGGTTGCAGCAAGAGTTTGAAATTTCCACAGGACAGCAGTACTTTGTGGATTCCAGTGTCAGTGACACAATACGCACACTCATTACTTTGGGAAATCACCGCGCTGCTCAAAGAGTGAAAGTAGACTTTAAGGTACTGTCCTCTACGTATGCCTCATTTGGCACACTCCTAATTAAAATTATATCTGCTGTTAGTTATCCGAGTTATATTTGAGACGTGTTGCAAGTGAGGTTGGACTCAGGYATTGCAGTTACAAGGACTCATTATTTGCTTGCCATAGCTCTCATGGATGATTGTGATTTTGTTTCTCGTTATCAATTTTACGTCTTCCAGAGCAATGCGTATCCCCTGGTCTATAGAATTTATAGAAGTAATGTAAGTTTGATCTCGCAAGATGCTATGGGTAGAATCCTACTTGTCCTAATCTTTCTTGTTCTTGTTGTCCAGGTCCCTGACAAGCGTTTCTACTGGCTGAAAGTGTTTGCACTTGCAACTGCCAAGCAATGGGAAGCACTGGAGAAGTTTTCTAAAGAAAAGAAACCTCCCATTGGTAGGATGCCAATTAAGTCACTTCTTCTAGATCATGACCCACGGTTCTGGATCTTTAAGTGAAGGATGCCTGATATCTCTTATGCAGGCAGATAACTTTWAATAATGTAATCTCAATTTATGTAAGCTTGTGATTCCTCGATTTCTTCCTCTTGGCCCAGATCTGTTCTGCTTATAAACTCAAGTACTGGATGAAGACGGATTTTTCGGAAGTCAAAACAAACTATCATTTTCAACCTTACCTACCTTGGGATTGCTGACTAGTGACTGCAACACGTTACAAAGGTTGGACCTTTCTGCWCCAGTGTAATTTTGAGATAGATACTGACATATTATCTTGATTTGTGTTTGTCTTCTGTCCATGTAGGATACAAACCATTTGTTGAGGCTTGCATAGAAGAAGAGGAAAATGATGARGCTTTGAAGTATATTGTCAAGCTTACAGATACTCAAGAGAGAGCTGAGGTATGTTTCTTTTCTATAATATTCACTTGTTATTATTGATCTAACTCGTGGTGAATATCATAGGAGGTTGATATCGCAAGATCACATTGTTAACCCCAAATGACCRTTTCCATATCTCTAGGAGTTTAAATATATCATTCAGGAAGCTTCAAGGAAGGTAAAAAGTGCACCATCAGAAAGACGAAATCATGTCCTTACTAGAYTATTTGAATGATATGGATTTGCTTAGGATACTTATACTAATCCCCTTCAATCTGGATCAAAAAATTGATCCTGTCAGGCATATGCACGTATCGGCATGGTAAAAGAAGCAACAGAAGCCGCTGCACAGGCTAAAGACAGTGAGTTGCTGGGCAGATTGAAATCCACATTTGGTCAAAACACTGCGGCTGGGGCACTGTTTGATACTTTACGTGATCGCCTCTCATTGACTTAAGTTAATTATGCAAGGTACTTTAGATTTTTGCATTAGGTGACTTGTTTGTACATTTGGTGTATTTTGATTCTTCCTGTTACGTCGGTCGTGATTGAGTTGCAATCAACTAAGGCACCTGACATGTAATAAAGATTGGGTTGGGCATGTACATCATTTATATAAGGTAGCCGAACCCATGACCCATAGCCATTATTTTGTTGGCTTATGGATTACTTCAAGTTATAGAGGAAAAGTAGATTGCTCTTGTTTTTGCACAAACATCGTAGTGGCTGTAGATTCTTGAATCGGAAAGCATGAACTGAACAGTGAAGAGTGCATTAGTATGTAGTAATTTTATTGCTTYGTTTGAATAGTCAGGTCCATATTTACATAGGAAGCTTTTATTCCTTTCATTTTAATAAGTGAACTTGAAATGTATCAGGATTTTTGTGTTGCGTACATTGCATTATTCAGCAAATCTTGATGTTCTCCACAGASATAGAATGTTTTGTCATTTTGAGGTGTTGAAATATGACCGTGATAATTGTAGACAGCTGGTTTTTATGATTGGAATTTTTTGCTTCTGAAGAAATAAACGGGCATGATCCATCAGTAGTAAATGATGCATAGTGGATGTGAAATAGAGCAGAAATTGTGATTCGTACATGTTCATATCTGTTAACCCTTAAGTCCTTAACCCCTAAACGACAGGGATGCCATTTTCTGGTCGATGGATGACGTTGGAACACTTAGGCAAATGGAAAAAATCGTTTTTTCATCCAATTTTTTGACTTCCAATGCTTACTTTTGAAATCTGTTAAACCAATGATTCTCACGGTATCATAATTCATGATTTCCATAGCGACCTGCCGGCGTTAAAGGTTTAAGGAGTGTTCAAAGTGTCAAAATTTTGACATTCAATTTCACAAATTTAATAAACTCTAAACTCTTACAAATTTGAGGGTCTTGAAGTTTGGCCATGATTATAAATGATATGTGACAATAATGCATTAACCCTCATCGTCAAAGGGAACCAAAAGTGTCCTCATATAGTGTAGCAATCCAATTCAAAGTGTTATAACTTTTGTATCTAATGTCTGAATTCAGTAAAACATGTTGTCAAATTTGTGTTCTCTTCTAGTTTGTGTGGTAAAATTTTCAAATCAATTCAAGATGTATTGATCATTTGAAAGCAATTCAAAGTTTATAAGTTGAATTTGAGTTCACCAAACTACATCCTAATGGATGCAACTTTTGGGGCTTGTATCTTTTCCATCCAAAGTTTGTTTTCAATAAAACTTGTTGGGTTATGTTACCCTAACTTAAAGTCTAGTTATTGTGGTAAATTCTCATGTCAGTTTAAGTTGTTTTGGGAGTAAATCAAAGTTCAAAATCCAAACTTTTTTGGATTACAATGAACTTCAGCGGCTTATTATTCTTCAGACGATGACTGTTTCCAATAGTGTTGTTGAAAAATTTGATCATTAGAGTCTATTTTGTGTGGTTAAAATTCTTATCAGTCCGAGAACTTTCTTCCTGTCTCACAYGCTGAGACAGAAATATGTCGGGTTGCTAGCTGACAAAATTATGCTGAAAATCAATAGCACTGTTCCAGACCTCAAATGTCACAATTCACGTGAGCACTCTTAAAAACATGCCAATGTTATCGACATGAATCAATTAATCAAACCAATGAAGTTACCGAGAAATTAAATAGGTGTTCTTGCACTGGATGATGCAAACATCACAAGTATCCCTGACTTCATTCAGAAAGCGTACACCGCACCGGTTCTTCAAATCAGAATTTTCGTACACGTGTAAACCAGGATAATTTCCATAAACCAACAGTCATCTGGATCAAATTTTGTCCAACGACGACCAATTACAGATTTTCAAATAAGCGTTTCACTCACAGGCAGGCTGGGGGTTCTCCCCCAAGCTCTGTGGCAACACCATAAATCAAACTGACATTAATCAAACTAACAAATCAGAGGTCTTCCTGCAGCCTCATTTCCAAATGAATGTTCATCAGTAACTGATGGAATATGGCTATAATTAATCGATCATTTACATGTGGAACTGCTTCTGGATCAGATCCACCGTCTTCTCGTTGATGCGGAATGCCTTCTCCAACACCTCGTCCTTGATGTCCGGGGTGAACAAAGCCGGTGCAATTTGCTGCACGCCGGGGTTCTGGCTGCTCAAAGCGGCGAATGCCAACGCGGGGTATTTGCCCACGTTCAGCTGGAAGTGCACGAGTCCCTTGGGGAACACGAACAGCTCGCCTTCCTTGAGAACTGTGGCAAACAAGGTGTTGTTGGTGTCCACGAAGCCCACGTACAACTCGCCCTTGGCCAGGATCAGAATCTCGGTGGCTCTGGGGTGCGTGTGCGGGGGGTTGATGCCGCCCTTGGCGAAGTCGATGCGGGCCGCGGAGATGCCCAAAGTGTTCAAAGTGCCGGCAGTCAGGTCGCGGTGAGACGGAGCAGGCCGCCACCGCGAGTTGCCCACGTGCATGGAGAACGGTCCAGTGGACGTCACGCATCGGTCACCTTGATTAGCGGGATGCAAAAAAATTCAAGATTTGTGTATTAAGAAAATAATACTAATTAAATAAAATAAAAGATTTTGATAGCCCGACATGACATTCAGTTACCCCTGAACTTACATCAAATAGTGAAATTAGGTTGACTTTACAATTACGTTGCCTTACCGGCTTACCCCCAAGAAAGTTTCTCTACAAGCCATCAAAGTCAACAAAAATCCCTACAAATATTTCCATTGGTACATCTAACGTACGCACGGCTGGTCGGCTATTGCCACCTAGACTGCACTCAGCCTTGCCGTTGCCAACTCGGACATAGCCACCTTGTTCCCATTGGACCACAGAATTGATGGCAATTCCTGAAAATGACTATATATTCGGAATTCATGCTTTTCCAAATATCAAACAATTCATTTCCAAGGCAAAAGTACTAGGCATGTAGAGACCCGAATTATGCTCTAATGGCCACCCAAATGTGAGTTGGCACCTAGACTTAAGCTGATCGGAAATAGAGCACCTTATTGAACGCAAATGGGATGCTGGTCAGAAATGGGGTACCTCCTTTAATTCAGTTTTCATGTCAACGTCGAGAGTCACGACCGGGTTCAGTGAAAGTCAGTTTAGACGAGTGGCGGAGCTGGAAAAGTGAGATGCTACAAGTTGTTGAAGTTCACTCCTTGAACCCTGATCCGACGTGACATCCACCTAGATCTAGCTGCCACCTGCAATTCTAGCTTGTACATTAGTAGCTTGTTAGTGGGGCAATTACTGTAACAACAAAGGACATTTTCCGTTAGATTAAGTAAAGACTGTACAGCTGAATTAGTTATGGCTTAGTGGGATAGTGGCACTCATCACAGATCACAATGCTGAAGGCAATCTCATGTATAAGTTCTCGCCCTGAACTTGGGCACATTATCTAAAAGCAATTCGCTTATTTCAACACAAGTGCCGGCAGTCAAGTCACGGTGTGATGGAGCAGGCCGCCACCGCGAGTTGCCCACGTGCATGGAGAACGGTCTAGTGGACGTCATGCATCAACCGCCGTGATTCGCGGGATGCAAAAAATAATAATAATAATATAAAATAAAACAGAAAATCTTGACAGTCCAACATACTCTGTATTATTCAGTTACCCCTTTACCCCTAAATGCCTAAGCCATTCCAAGGATGTTCTTCCCATGAAAAAAGAGCATGGGCTTGTAGTTGTCGTCAATGAAGCAAACTTTATTTTTTCAAAATCTCATCGTATAGATGTGTACAGTGCTTGCTCATTAGTATACATTTATACCAATTTTGATTATGAAATTGTAACTTTAGAAGTTGAGAGATTATAACAAAAGAATTTTCTATTTTCTATTTTTAGTGTGTTGTCTTTCACCACAAATGTTTTAGAAATTTGCAAACAAAAGTTTTTTTTGGATTGGAGGTGACATGATCACATGAATAACTACATATAGTGCTAGCACACTAAAGTGCACTTTCAAATAACCTAAATTGACATGGAAAGCTATCAAATTCATTATACAATCCACCTTGCAATTGTTGTAATGCAACTTTTTTTTATAAATAGAGATCGCAAATAACTCCAAATGAAGACTTGAATGTTTAAATTTTCAATGGTGAAAATCATGGGAACACTTTTCTCTTTCCACTGGGACTATTTTCAAAGCAAATACTGCCAAACAGATTAGTATAATTTTTTAAATCTTAAATCAAGTGGAATTGGCAAACTTTGCTCAAAGGGGTGATTGCAAGAAAGACCGGTCCTATTTTGCGTCACACTTGCAATGACAAAGTTGTCATGTGCTATAACTTTTGGAGCATGAATCCAATCAACTTGAAATTTTTATTGGAGATGTCTAGCTTGATAGTAATCAGATCTTTTATTTTTCAGAAATTTTAAAAAATCATTTTATAATTAAATTTTGATTTAGCTAATTTGTCACACTTTGCTGTTTAGGGTTTTTTAGTACTGGGGAGTATCCAAAATTAATGATCTAGAGACAAAATTTCTATGGTCTATTCCCACACTAGGCATGCATGTATCTACCAAAGGGAATTTAAGAAAACAATATTTTATTTCTTCTACATAGGTGCAAACAGGGCTCCCTTGCGCCTGCACTTTTGAACAAACAAGATGGTTTTAAGATTATTCTTTTAGTGAAATCTCTTCACCATGAAGTCTTCCTAAATTGCCAATTTTTAGTTTTAAAAAAAATTGTTTTCCCTATTCTTTTAAATTAAAAGATCAAAGTCTCTATTTTCATGAGATTTTTCACTTTTCTAGTTCTCCTACTTAGAGAATTTTTCTATACTTTTCCTTCCTAAGGTACCTTCTTCTTGAAGGAATATGCATTAAACATATTTTTCTAATTTTTTTCTAATTTTTTTTCTAATTATAAAGTACTCTTGAAAAAATCAGTAGTACTATGCAAAACGCTACCAAAACCGGTCAGTCTTTCTTGCAATGACCCAAAGATAGGAAATAAGGAAATGAAGTAAAATTTGCAAGCTTTACACTTTGCTAATAGTACATATATATGCAATTGGAGACCTCTTAAAAATCAAAAATTCACTTTTTTAGTGAAAGAATGAAAGATTCCAATGATTGACCTTCAAAGTTGTCTGAATTTTTTTTTAAACTGGGCGCAGGAATTTAATTGCCTACACCAATTGAAAGAGGGATTGCATGAAAGACTAATACTATTTTATGTCACACTTGGATTGATGGGGTTGTTATCCACTATAACTTTTGAATTGTGAACCCAATCAACTTGAAATTTTTATTGAAGATATCTATCTTGATAGCAATAGGATTCCATAATTTTCAAAAAAAATTCAAAAATCATTTAATATTTCAATTTCAATTTAGCTAATTTGTCACGCTTTGCAGTTTAGAGGTTTTTAGTATTGGGGAGTACCAAAAATTAATGATCTAGATCTGAAATTTTTGTGGTCTATTCCCACACTAGGCATGCATGCATCTATCAGACGGAATTTAAAAAAACATTACTTTATTTCTTCCAGATGCTTGCAAGTAGGGCTTCCTTGCGCGCGCACTTCTAAACATTCAAGATGGTTTTAAGATCATTCTTTTGGTGAAATCATATAATTCTACCAAATTTCCAATTTCTAGTTTTTTTTAAATTCTTTACCCTATTTATTACAATTTAAAACATCAAAACACCTATTTCCATGAAATTTTGCACTTTTCTAGTTCTCGTACTTCGAGAAATTTCCTACGCTTTTCCTTCGTAGGATATTTTTTGTAAAGGTGTATGTATAAAATATATTTTTTACATTTTTTAAAAACTGTTTTTTTAATTTTACAGAGTTGTAGAAAAAAACATGACTAGTATGCCAAACGCTACAAAAACCGCAAGGTGTTTCATGCAATTACCCCAAAATGAGCCTTTTATGATTGCTCAGGCAGTTAGGGATTAACTTAGAGGACATTTTCGTGTTTAGGCTTGGTCAAACTTCATTAGATTTCTTCAATAAAACACACATTTCAAAATTTTGATATTTTTCACATGTATTAGTATATGTCTCTCAACATCTAAGTTGCAGTTGCCATAATCATCCTTCTAACATTGTGTTTCATTAAGAGCTATTAAAGGGTAAGTGTACACTAGACCCTTGTACTTTTCATGTCACAATTCAATTTCCTCAAAAGACATAGTTTTCTACCTAGTGATATTCAAATTTAAAAGTCGTTTGTACAAATTTCATTTTATTATCCTAGATGCTACATATGTATAGTTTGTATGTGCATTATAGTATTCATTGAGAAGCTTCTTTGAGTGGGTTAAATTTGTACTTTTGTAGATTATTATGAAAAAGTCACAATTAAATTTGTACTACAATTATGTGAAAAAGTACAAAATTTTTGGCCTTAGGAAACTTCAATTTTGATTTTCTTTCTATAGAGAAGACAACAAAGGATCCTCTAATGGAATCTACTGTTGAATTTACGACCACATCACTCATGTAGCAAAGATTTAAAAAAATAGTACTATTTTACTTGGCGATGGATAATTTGGTGAAAATTGAGAATTTTCAAGATCGCCTCTAAGGATCTAAATGCTATTAACTAATTCTAGAATGGCTAAACAATGGAATTTAAATTTTTTTGTTTTTCCAACTTCCATTTTATTTTCTTTAGTAAATTTGTACTTTTAAAGTACTAAAATTTTGCCAAAAGTGTATGGGGTCTAGTTTACTTTCACCCCAAATTTCTATACAATCAACATAAAATTAATAAATCCATTTTTGAACTTTTTTTTTTATCAAATTTTTCTTGGTGTAGCTCAGTTGTACCATGATGTTTGTCCATATGATTTCCATTTTTTCTCAAAATTTTATACTATTTTAAGGAATTTTGTGAATATTTGTGATTCTAGTAGAAAAATCACCTTAGAAATGATATAAATTTCACTTTAATGTTTTTTTACTTATGAAATAAGGGTGATTGCAAGAAACACTTATATTATTTTGCGTCACACGTTGCGTGTGGATTGTGGAAATTGTTTTGGGTTATGAATTTTTCAAAAATGCTCTCAAAAGAACAAGAAATTTGGAAGCAAGCTTTTTGATGGTATGGTATAATATGGAAATACAACTTTCCAGGAGAGGGATTTTTAATTGCCTATTGCAAGTAAGTTTTTTATTTTCTAGATTGGCCTAAAGAGAGCATCATTTGCAATGAATTTTTGAATAATGAAAAATGATTTTCATGGATTTTTTTTATTTCTAGGCATCCACATAAAGTTGTTTCCAAAACTCAAATAGACAATTTTTGTTTTATTTTTGAAAATTTTATCTTGTCCTTTACTAATTAAAATATCAAAATAAGTATTTTCTTGAGACTTGACACTTTTCAAGTTGGGTCGTTGCAAGAAACACTTACCGGTTTTGTCTCAAAATGGCTCAAAATCAATGAAACCTGTGAGTCCTGTGACCCTTTGAAATAAATTTTTTTTAAATTGAAAAAAATATGGATAATTTGAAGAGCAATGAGAATATTATGTCTCTTGAAATTCAGACCTAAGAAATTTTTTATCTAAATATTATAGAAAATGGAAAATACAAGGAAAATAGCTCTTTTTTCACTAATTTTGTAAAAATAGTAAAAAAATTCAAAAAATGAAAATAAAAAAACACATTTTTTTCCAAGTAAAGTTCTTTCTTTTCCAACAAATTTCATCTTTGAAAAAAATAAATTCTATTCTCTATATTTGCGCAAAGTTAGCCACTTTGACGACATGTGGAGGTTGAATAGTATAGTATTTTCAAAAAATATCTCGTGGTCTTGTGTAACTTTAGGTGAGGTCCTTACATGCCAATTTTCAGCTCAAAATTTGCATTTTTGGGTCAAAAAACCCCTAAAAAATGGCCAAAATAGACACCCAATCGGGAGCAGTTTAAAAATAGTAAACTAATGTTTAATATATCGAAAAAATTACACAAAATGTAAAACTTTTGTAGGCACCCAGGGTTTTCCGGACATCCAGCGTCCGCGTCCGCAGTCCCCCGGACGTCCCCTGACATTCGGACAGGCGAGGCCGTCCGCGTATGCGGGAGTCCGTCGGATTGTTCGCTAGGGCTGTCCGCCCCGTCTGTCGGAGCCGTCCGCCCCGTCCGTCGGGGCCGTCTGTCCCGTCCGCAACATTGTCCGCGAAAAAAAAAAAAAAATTTTTTTTTTTTGTTAGGGCGGGTTGACGGGCGGACGGCCTGGTATGTGCGGTGGATCGCAACCAGTCCGCCCCATCCCAACCTCAAGGGTGTCCAGCTTTCACCCAAAGAAGAAAAAAATTTTTTTTTTTTTTTTTTTTTTTTTTTTTTTTTAAATCAATAAGTCAATGACATTTACAATTTTACATATGTACTGCATTTTGATAATTACACTAAAAGAAATTGAAAGTCAAACATATTATGCACATCACACCAATGTTTTGGATAATTAATGTAAGGTTCAAAGTTAGTTTAGGATAGAAGATATAGGGTTTAGGGTTTAGGGTTTAGGGTTTAGGTTAAAAGCATACATTTCAAAGTGTAGAGAAATAACTTAAATTATCCTTACATACCTTCGATCATCCTACATTAGATGCTTGTAGCATTCATTTGAATAATTAGAGACTTTAAGACTCATTTATGCTTTTCAGAATCCAATGTTGTTGTCTGCCCAGTCGTGGCCGTTGAATTTGCTATCCACCCGTCCGCACGTCCCCTTGTGGCTCCTTCTGTCCGTCCATCCGTTCGCTTGTTTGCCTGTCCGTTTGTCCGCCCGTCCGTCCGCGCGTCCGTTCGCCCGTCCGTCCGCCCATCCATCAATTTTTTTTTTTTTTTTCTTCTGTTGGCCGTCCGCGTCACTCGTCTTGCCCGTCCGCCTGTCGGCCTGTCCACGCGTCCGCCCGTTCGTCAAAAAATAATTTTTTTTTTTTTTTTTTTTTCTATTGGCCGTCCGCGTCGCGCGTTTGCCCGTCCGCTTGTCTGCCTGTCCATCCGTTTGTCCACCTGTCAGTTAATTTTTTTTTTTTTTTTTCCTTCTGTTGGCCGTCCGCGTCGCGCGTCCGCTTGTCCGCCTGTCAAACTGTCCATGCGTCCGTCCGCCCGTCCGTCCGCCCGCTCATTCACTCACCCGTCAGCCGCTTGTCCGCCAGACGTGAGCGTCCCGCCCATTTAGGCGTCCGGATGTCCAGATGTCTGATTTTGGGACGCAATTTCTCCCGAGACGTTGGACGTGGACAACCCTGTAGGCACCTTCATTCCAAGTTTCAAGTCAAATGAACAAACAATGAAAAAGTTATGAGCAAAAAACTACCTCCTAAAGGTCAAGGGGACAAAAAATAGCACAAGTGTTTCTTGCAATCACCCAGTTCTCCTACTAAAAGAATTTTTCTACACTTTTCCTTTCTAGGGTATCTTCTTCTTAAAGGTATATACATTAGTCATTTAAAAAAAAAAAAATTAAGTTAGTTTTCTAATTTTAAAATAGTCCCAAAAAAATCAGCCAAATGCAATAAAATCCACACTCAGGTGTTTCTTGCAATCACCCGTAAGTAAAAGAAACTTCAAATATATAGTACAACATGAAAAAATATCAAATTCATAAATGACACTTCATCACTCAATTACTCCCACTGAAAGCTTCCTAATCAGGCTAATTTACAATCTTTGTAAGAAGAATTTGAGAAGCTTTTAGTGGGACTAAGAGAATATGTTTTAACGTAGAAAACTAATGAAGTTCAGCCAAACATAAAATGGACTTTGACCCCTGAACGTTGGGTGGGTCACTGTGAAAATCATGAATTCTAATACTGTGAGAATCATTGGTTTTAAATATTTCGAAAGTGAGCATTGGCCGAAAAATGGCCTTGGCGTCCTTTAATCCTTAAAAGAAGACATGGACGTATTGAGTCCTTTGGATGACAAAAATCAACTGTAGGATCATTGCAAGAAACACCTCCCATTTTGTGAACACTTTCGCTATAGTACTCATAATTTTTAGGAGTATTGTTAAATTAGAAAAACAATTTTAAAAAAATATGAAAAATATGTTTAATATATATACCTTTAAGAAGAAGGTACCCCAGGAAGGAAAAGCATAGAATTTTTTTTAACTAGGTGAACTAGAAAAGTGCAAACTAAGGGTTAGGATACAATAGATTGACTTACTCGTCTATTGGAGACCAGACTCAACAGAGGAGAAAGAGATGCCAGTCAAACTGCCGGCCTCAGTCTTGGAAAACGCAACACTTTTTATTAATTTCCACATGGAGTGACGGATCACATGCCGTCTGCGCTCCTCTGAACTTTCATTGGACCCGAAGTTTACTCTCGACAGACCCCACACAATTCCCCATCCTTAAATTAATCCTCCTGCACCGAGCCTTTCCTGCGGCTTTTCCTTCCAGCTAGCCACCGCCGACGCGTCGTGAAAAACGCGCTTCACCACAAGTGCCAGGACTTCATGGCTACATATATAAGCCCCCACAACTCAAACAAACCATTGTCGCAACAGCAGCAACCATTCCATTCCAGGACTTCCCAGTCTTCAGCTTCCTCCGCCAGCTCCGTGCACAATCCTGTAATACGTACTTTCCTGCAACTGAGAAACCTAGCTCGACCTGCAAGTGATCGAACTGCAACAACTTCAACTGAACCTTCAACTTCCAGCACCTCGACTCGAAGCGACTGATATCGATAGATCTCCTCAACATGGGCATCATGGCCCTCAGAAGCTTGTGGGTGACGGTGGCCGTGCTGCTGAGCGTGGCAATGGTGCCCATGCTCGCCATGGCAGCGGACGAGGATCCGCTCCAGGACTTCTGCGTCGCAGACTTGAAGAGCGGACTCACCATCAACGGACTCACCTGCAAACCCGCCGACCAGGTCGCCGTGAGCGACHTCACGTTCGCTGGCTTGAAGAACCCAGGAAACACCAACAACCCTAACAAGGCCGCAGTCACGCCGGCCACCGTCCTTCAGTTCCCCGGMTTGAACACTTTGGGCATCTCCGCGGCCCGCATCGACTTCGCCAAGGGCGGCATCAACCCCCCGCACACGCACCCCAGAGCCACCGAGATTCTGATCCTGGCCAAGGGCGAGTTGTACGTGGGCTTCTTGAGCACCAGCAACACCTTGTTCGCCACCACCCTCAAGGCAGGCGAGCTGTTCGTGTTCCCCAAGGGCCTGGTGCACTTCCAGCTGAACGTGGGCAAGGGCCCCGCTTTGGCGTTCGCCGCTTTGAGCAGCCAGAACCCCGGCGTGCAGCAAATTGCTCCCGCGTTGTTCACTCCGGACATCAAGGACGAGGTGTTGGAGAAGGCGTTCCGCATCAACGAGAAGACGGTGGACCTGATCCAGAAGCAGTTCCACACGTAAATTGATGAGTAGCTCATCCGATCGATTTAGTTCTCAAACTCTGTGCTAACATCGGCTATAGCCGTTGATACTATCACCATTAATTCTTTTGGAAGCCAGACAGGGTCAGGGTCTGATGTCTTCAGATTAAGGTAGTTCAAGTCAAATTTTGCACCTTGTTCTCAAAATCGCTGGTCGAAAGTCCGACGCAGCTTCGGTAGTGTGAAGAGCTCCTTCATTTGGGTTTAATTGAACCCGCCATAGTTGTACAACATTTAACGAAATACCAGGCTGTTCACAGTTTAACAATTCAGAAAACGGTGTCCCGTGCATGCATCAATGCATGGGTCGAAGTGGGAGTTTTCCTTTCTAGCAGAGCAATGTTCAAATTTCGGAGTTTGTGTTACGCATTTTGAAGGTGAAGCCATACATGTGTGCACATTTTCTAGTGCGAGATTCAAAAGCTGTATTTTCCAGCAATTGGTTCAATTGGTTTCCACGAAGCAAACGGAGCAAATCAAACAGAAGAGTGAAATATGTATGCTTGCATTCTTTAAAAGAGGTTGTAATTTTGGTTTTGAAAAGGCCAGTAGAAGATGATAGTGCTCGTTTTCTGCCTCATTGATCTTCACTTACTTGAACTCCCTGGTTATGATTAMATTGCATTCTTTGGCCATGGATGTCATTTAGTGTGCAACTGAAGTTGCATTGACTGATTCTGTGTGTTCATCTTGTGAGACTAATAAAGTAGCTGCTTTCGCAGGTAGTACCTTGGTCGAAGCACACGTGATTTTCATAGAAAGTTGCTAGCCTAGCTAGTACAGTACAGTACCTGAAATTTTGAGTTTGATGGAAGCTTAGTAATAATTTTGCGACATTATGAGTTTTTGACGAGTTCATTATCACGAACCTCTAATTACAGGACTGCGCTTGCTTTGGGGGAAAAGTTGTCCAAAACTACTACTTTCTACTAATTCTAGGCAGCTAGTGTCCTATGAAAAAATGTTTTTAAATTTTTTCTATTTCAATTTTTTGTAAACAATTGGCGAAAGATAGAGAACAGTCAAGCCTGACGGCTGGACACATGAAGAGATCAAAGCAGATTGAACTGGAAAATTTCAAGTAGATAACATTGTATCAGTCTAGTAGTCTATTGTATTATCCTGTGGAATTGGTTTTCAAAAACTTTGACAAAATAAATTGCAGGATTATAAAATCTGGAGATTTAAGAAAAATCAACAAAAGTTGATCCTACCCAACTAGTTGGATTTGTACTTTATCAAAAATTAGAGTAAGGTTCTTGTTGCAAACATATTGTTTTTTTTGCTTTTAGAAATACGTCATGTAGCTCTATATCACGTTAATTCCATATTTGGCAAAATTTAGAAGTACAAGAACAAGTTTCTCGAGCTACTTGCACAACCCAAAAAACTTCAAGCAACATAAGTTTGGACCAAGGCACCCAAGAGAATTTTATTTCTTAGTACCCACAAGGAAATCTATACACAGTGTCCACACCATGAGTGAAAACTTTAAAAAGATCCATTCAAAATTGACATCATAGGAGTTTGTTTGAATTTCAATTCTTTGATGAGTAAACAAAAATAAAAATATAAGGTTTTATTCACCAAAGGAATTTATTAAGGTCAATTATTTCAAAATTTTGGATCTTATAACAAATTAATTAGGATTCATTTCATAAATAAAATGATTTAGGTATACTATTTATTCTAAATGATCAAACGATATTAGTAAGGAGGGGGTATCATATGTGAATATCATATTCAACAATAGATTGCCAAAATACTTTGCTTTTCAATGTTAAATGGTTTGAGCAACAATTGAAAAAGTTAGTTAAATGATTTTGGTCAACAATTTTGAAAAGTATGGTTTGCCTCTTAACTTTGTATTTTTGAGTGGTGACCTCAATTATAGATTTTGTATGTGGAAAGAGGATTGATCAAATTCAAATCACTTTTGCAATTTTAGCACCCTCATGATCAAACATACTTATCTTTCATTCCATAACTCCATAAGTGACATAATTTTTGTGCTTTTTTTCCCATAGGATGATAGGATCTGTAACAGTCATGTCCAGTCACTGGACCCTTTCTCTCTTCCAATCTAGCAACTGTGGCTAAATACGATGTTTCCACAGACTTTGAGAACTAAATCGGATGAGCCATTGATCGATTTACATGTGAAACTGTTTCTGGATCAGATTCACAGTCTTCTCGTCGATGCGGAACGCTTTCTCCGACACCTCGTCCTTGATGTCCGGGGTGAACAAAGCGGGAGCAATCTGCTGCACGCCGGGGTTCTGGCTGCTCAAAGCGGCGAACGCCAACGCAGGACCCTTGCCCACGTTCAGCTGGAAGTGCACCAGGCCCTTGGGGAACACGAACAGCTCGCCTCTCAAAAACAAAATTACCATGAATTTTTTTCGTGAAGATTTTGTTTGCCCCATTCTCAATAAGTAAGCAAACCTATTTCCAACCATAGGATGGTCCAAAAATCAATGCAAGGCTTTCAATGTACACATTGTGATCATTGTATGCTTTCAATGTACACCTCTTGGACATTCTTGTTGCTCTTTCAAGGCCACCAAAACATGAGTTGGCACCTAGACTTGAGCTGATCGGAAATAGAGCACCCTATTGAACGCAAACGGGATGTTGGTCGGAAATCGGGTACCTCCTTTAGTCCTTTAATTCAGTTTTCATGTCAACGTCAAGAGTCACGACCGGGTTCAGTGAAAGTTAGTTTAGACAAGTGGCGGAGTTGGAAAAGTGAGATGCTGTGAGTGCCGGCAGTTAGAGCATCACCACGGCTGGCTCATTTTGGAGGCGCAACCAGTGGTTGCTTGGTGTGCCGCTCTAAAGCTGCTTCGCATTCAGTAAAAAGATACTCCAACGCAGATCAGTGGAAGAGGGACGCCAAGGGTCAAGCACGACATCCCAAAAATTCCATTTGACACGCGTAACACCATGCGAAGCTCCTCGCCGTCAAGCCATGGTGGATATTGCTCATCATACCTTGAAGACTGTGTTGATTGACATAGTGCATCACAAAGTGCACAAGCCATTTGACCGCCCGCACGCCATTTCTTGGGGTGGCCGGCCACTTTTTTTTGATATCGAGTGCTTGCCGCAGGGTGTTCTTTTTTGCCGGCCACGCGCAGTAACTGAGTTTGCGTCACTCCCGGAGCTGCCGTGGGGATGCTTTTAGGTCTTGGTGTGACGGAGTAGGCCGCCACCTTGAGTTGCCCACATGCATGGAGAACGGTCCAGTGGACGTCATGCATCGACCGCCGTGATTCACGSGATGCAAAAAATAATAATAAAATAAAATAAAACAGAACATTTTGACAGTCCAACATACTATGTATTATTCAGTTACCCCTTTACCCCTAAATGCCTAAATGCCTAAGCCATTCCAAGAATGTTTTTCCCATGAAAAAAGAGCATGGGCATGTAGTTGTCCTCAATGGAGCAAACTTTATTTTTTCAAAATCTCAACATATAGTTGTTTACAGAGCTTGTTTGTTAGTATACATACCAATCTTGATTCTAAAATTGTAAAGAAATTGTGAGATTATAACAAAAGAATTTTTTGTTCTCCTTCACCACAAATGTTTTAGAAATTTGCAAACAAAAGTTTTTTTGGATTGGAGGTGACATGAATAACTACATATAGTGCTAGCACACTAAAGTGCACTTTCAAAAAACTTAATTTCACATGAAAAGCTATCATACAATCCACCTTGCAATTGTTGTAATGCAACTTCTTTTTATAAATAGAGATCGCAAATAACTCCAAATGAAGACTTGAATGTTTAAATTTTCAATGGTGAAAATCATGGGAAAACTTTTCTCTTTCCACGAGGACCATTTTTAAAGCAAATGCATTAGTATAATTTTTAAAATCTTAAATCAAGTGGAATTGGCAAACTTTGCTCAAAGATAGGAAATGAAGTAAAATTTGCAAGCTTTACTCTTTGCTGATAATACATACATATGTGTATGAAAAACTCTTTAACATCAAAAATTCACTTTTTTAGTGAAAGAATGAAAGATTCCAATAGTTGACCTTCAAAACTATTTGAATTTTTTTTAAACTGGGTGTAGGAATTTAATTGCCTACACCAAAGGGTGATTGCATGAAAGACTAATACTATTTTGCGTCACACTTGGATTGATGTAGTTGTTTTCTACTATAACTTTTGAATTGTGAACCCAATCAATTTGAAATTTTTATTGAAGATGTCTATCTTGATAGCAATCAGATATCATAATTTTCAAAAAAAATTCAAAAATCATTTTATATTTCAATTTCAATTTAGCTAATTTGTCACACTTTGCAGTTTAGAGGTTTTTAGTATTGGGGAGTACCAAAAATTAATGATCTAGATCTGAAATTTTTGTGGTCTATTCCTACACTAGGCATGCATGCATCTACTAGAGGGAATTTTAAAAAAAGTTATTTTATTTCCTCTACAGGCGTGCAAGTAGGGCTTTCTTGCGCGCACACTCTGAACATTCAAGATGGTTTTAAGATCATTCTTTTGGTGAAACCTCTACATCATATAGTTCTCCCAAATTTTCAATTTCTAGTTTTAAAAAAAATTCTTTACCCTGTTTATTACGAATTAAAACATCAAAACACCTATTTCCATGAAATTTTGCACTTTTCTAGTTCTCTTACTTTGAGAATTTTCCTACGCTTTTCCTTCGTAGGATACCTTCTTTGTAAATGTGTATATATAAAATATATTTTTCATATTTTTTTAAAATTGTTTTTCTAATTTTACAATGCTCTTGAATAAAACATGAGTAGTATGCCAAACGCTACAAAAACCGCTAGGTGTTTCATGCAATTACCCCAAAATGAGCCTTTTATGATTGTTCAAGCAGTTAGGAACTTAGGATAAATTTAGAGGACATTTTTGTGTTTAGGCTTGGTCAAACTTCATTAGATTTCTTCAATAAAACACACATTTCAAAATTTTGATATTTTCCACATGTATTAGTATATGTCTCTCAACATCTAAGTTGCAATTGCCATAATCATCATTCTAACATTGTGTTTCATTAAGAGCTATTAAACAACAAATTTCTATACAATCAACATAAAATTAATAAATCCAATTTTGAACTTTTTTTTTATCAAATTTCTCTTGGTGTACCTTAGTTGTACCATGATGTTTGTCCATATGATTTCCATTTTTTCTCAAAATTTTATACTATTTTAAGGAATTTTGTGAGTATTTGTGATTCTAGTAGAAAAATCCTCTRACAAATGATATAAATTTCACTTTAATGCTTTTTTACTTATGAATAAGTAAAAAAAACTTCAAATATATAGTACAATATGAAAAAATATCGAATTCATAAATGACACTCCATCACTCAATTACTTCCACTGAAAGCTTTCATAACGGATGAGTCAGGGTGATCGGATGGGACGGACAGACGGTCCGGATAGCCCGGACTCCATCCATTTTTAAAATTTTTCAATTAGCAAGTGGCTTCGATGTTGGTGGTCCATGCTGGAATTAGGGCGTGCATGTGAAAATCAAGGCAGGAACGTCAATGCAGGGCGGGGACGTCATTGTCATTTGTCAGGGCCAAGACGTCATCGTCAGGGCGGGGTTGTTAGTACAAGGCAGGGACGTTAAGGCAGGGACAAAAAGGCAGGGACATCCCACTTTTCAGCCAAAGTGTGAGGGGACGTCCAATTTGCGTGGTCATGGGATTTTTCTTTATCATGAGATTCTTCTTTATCATAGAGAGGGGGAACCTATTAATGCAAGCAACCTTTCATTTAAGTTCAAGGAATATCTCCAAATCAATGGTTGTATTAAGACGTCCAACCACTTTTTGATTTCAAAGACAATGTATGGAAGCATGTTGCTTCCTTCTTGGGTTGGACTTCTCTTTCTTACCTTTCCCAAGCACTTGAAACTAAGACCCACCCACAAAAAAAATTTAGAAAATGAAACCAAATCCCAAACAAGTAGGACAAAATATGTATGAGGACTGTGGAGAAACCCAAAGAATTTGGAGTCCTAATGAAAAAAAAAGCTATAATTTCGTGTAAATTCGAGTTTAAGGATTTCTTTTTTATTCTTCCAAATATAACCTATTTGGGATTTAGGAGTTAGAGTTTACGAATCAAATCATAACCAACTTATATGTTTTTGGCTTTTTGTTCAAGGCTTTCATTTTGAGATAAATAGGTACAAGGGTTTGGATTGAAATCAAATACAAATTATAATGCATTGAAATATGCTTAAGGGTTTGTTTTCGGACAAAGAGGATAGAAAGGTTTGGGCCTTCAAAACTTCAACCCTATGTTCTTCTAATGGGGATACCAAAAGGGTTTGGGATTAAAATGAAATACTAGATAATTTATTTGGGAATTAAATTTCAACGGCATTCTTTTGGAATGGGCATACCAAAGCGGTTTGGAATTAAAATGAAATAGTGGTCAAGTTATTTGGAATTCAATCATCCAAATAGAATTTTTTATTTGTCCAATGTGATCCTAGAAGGATTAGGGTTTGGGTAACCCGGGTGGGTGGGAGGGACATCCCTATACATGGGCCTTCCTATCCATTTTAAGACAATCATAAACTTAACCAGACTCATAATTCCCAAAAACTACTTGACAAGATAGAACCTGCTTTGGTCAAGCCATCAAATAACAGATCCTATCAAGTCATCTTCAACACTTTTTTGTAAACTTTGGCAAAGAAGTATTTTGCAATAAACCAAATCTAATCGACAAGATAGAAAGTTAGAAACCTCTCAAGTTAAGCCATCAAATCAATAGAGTCATCGCAACCTCTTTCACACTTCTTAGTAAACTACTAAAAAGAAGTGTTTACAACAAATCAAAATCTTATTGACAAGATAGACATCTTTCAAGTCAAGCTCTCAAATCAATAGAGCGATCATGACTTTTTTTACGTTTTTTAGTAAACTTTTGCAAAGAAATGTTTACAATAAACCAAATTAGATCACATCAAGATCAATGTATGGAATGATTTCAACAAATGAAGATGTCAAGTAACTTGAAACTAATTAACAACAAATCGTGCTATAAACTAAATCTTGCAAAAGCAATATGATTTAGAACCCAAAAGAGAGAAAAAGAGGTTGTTATGAACTTGGACTGAGCTACAAATTAGTGAATTAACTCAAGAGGCTATGAACCTCACCTGCACCCATGCAATCCAACAAACACGAAGTCAGTTAGAATGCACATGTCAGGTGTCTACAGCCTGTTATGGAAATCACAAAAGAAAAAACACTAAACACAGCTCAAACCTCACATAGTAACATGGCAACCTCCTCACAGTCTCACAAATTTTCAAGCCAAGGGTTGAAAAACCTCACACAATAACTTGGCTAATATATCATAGTCTAATCAATTGTCAAATCAAAGGCACCTGTGAAGACGCCATATGTGATCTCCAAACACCTGTAACAACTAAGTCACTTCTAAATTCCTTGTAGAGAGCAGCGCCTAACCCAAAGTGAAGAGGATCGACAATGATTTTGGCCAAATATTTATACTACAAGCATCAAACCATGGCCAAGCCTAGCCATGGCCAGATGTGCCTTGGTCTCCAAGCAAAATGAGGGGGAAAAGTTTGGTCAAGTCAAATGAACTTGCCCGAGAAGGTTCCCACATAGACGATTCAGCATTGCTCATGACTAATTTTCACCTTCTCTAAAAAGTGAAGTCCTTGCCATGGTTGGTTTTGAATAAAACAACAACCCATGGATTAAAATGAACATGTCAAGTCAATTTATATCCAAACTTTTGTAGTAAAATGCCTCTACTACTCTACAAAGAAATTAAAAGAACTAGAAGGGTGGGTGGGAGGGAGGGACATCTAAGCCAATATGGTAAGTTTTAGCACATTACCACCTAGTCTTTGAAAAAATTAATTTAAATAGCCTATAGTTCAAGGCATGCTATTTAGTAATAAAAATAATAAGAGTCAAGAGTACATGCACTTCATAACAACTCTAATCTTTTTCTTTAAAATACTAAAAGGGACCACTCAAGTTACAACCTTTTAAATAAACCAAAATAAAAACTAAATTGAGGATTTAGGGTTAAGGGTTTAGGGCTTAGCGTAGTATTACTTCATATATTAAGTTTGTGAGTTCGCGTGTTCAAGGTTGAATTCAAATTTGGCTCGGAGGGAATTCAGTATTGTCACTTGGATAAGTTTCCGCATATATGCCTAGGTTAGGACGCGGACGAAGTGTGAGGGCGGGGACGTTAGTGTAGGGCGAGGACGTCAGGGCGCGGATGAATCGCCAAGGCGGGGACATCCCACTCTTTAGCCAAAGTATGGGGGGAAATCCAATTTGCGTGGTCATGGGACTTTTCTTTATCATGGAGAGGGGGAACCCATTAATGCAAGCAACCCTTCATTTGAGTTTAGGGAATATCTTCAAGTAAATGGCTGCATTAAGGGTGAATGCATGGTTGAGTGGACCAATTGTGGCGGAAGTCCATATCCATATAACTCACTATGAGGCTAGTCAAAAAAACTTTGCATGAGAAAAATGAACACAATAACATGGAGAAAGACATATGGTGGTATAGGATAAACATTAGAAATAATCCTTTTAGAACCCTACAACGTGTCTTGCCAAAAATGATTAGTAATATCATCCACTCATTTTTGTAGCCTAAATCTTGAAAATGCCAACAGTTCAAAATTAATTCAATCTTCAATATTGATTTGAAGCCCATCTATAATTTTTGGTAACATTTAGGAATCTAAATTTTTTTTTTGAAAAACAAATTGTTTTGACTCTTTTATGGACTTTTTAAAATATGATTCAATTTAGACCCTAAAAAAGTCCATAACTTCTATTTTAAAATCAATATGAAGTAAAGCAATATAATTTTTAGGCACCTCAATCTACTTTACAACATATGATGAGTCACTAATATAATAATAAGAATTTTTTCTTCATTAACAAGACTCTTAAACAATGTTATATGGAGTTTTCTAAATTTATTTTGCAACTTTAAAAGTCAATAAGTCTTTATTTCAAGTAAAAAAACTTCTAAATAATTACATATTTGTCTTTGCATTCAAGTTGAAAATGTATGTTCAAATTTATAGCTACAATGGTGTAGTGAGTTATCTACAATGTGGCTT
This sequence comes from Pleurozium schreberi, assembly GCA_006891605.1. Classification (NCBI taxonomy): domain Eukaryota; kingdom Viridiplantae; phylum Streptophyta; class Bryopsida; order Hypnales; family Hylocomiaceae; genus Pleurozium; species Pleurozium schreberi. Next base: position 72,733 of record VACF01000102.1, read on the forward strand.
GCAATGCAAAGGTCTTGCTGGAAAAAGCAATGTGACGTGAAAAGTGGTCCACTCAACCGTGCATTCACCCTTAAGACGTCCAACCACTTTTTGGATTCAAAGACAATATATGGAAGCATGTTCTTCCTTCTTGGGGTYGGACTTGTCTTTCTTATCTTTTCCAAGTACTTGAGAACGAGGATTCATTTCAAAAGGAAGGAGATCTCAAAAATTGAAAATTAGCTTGCACACTCTAAGAAAAAAAAATTGAAATTAGACGCTAGAAGTTTTTGGATATATTACAATAGACAAGCTACACATTTTTTTAAATTGAAGTTGAAGGATGCATTTTTTAATTCTTCAAATAGAAACTAATAGGGCTTAGAGTTCAAAGAAGAAATCAAACATGTCTTATATTTTGTAGTGTTCTATTCAATGGGTTTGTTTTTGGTATTGGGGGCTACAAGGGTTTGGAAACTGGAATTCACATATTACAATGTATGAAAATGAAGTTTTAGGATTAATTATTGGAAATAGAGGCTACATGGGTTTGGAAAGGAAACAAAATGCATGTTCTAGTGTTTTTGAAGCAATTTCAAGGATTTAGCCTTGTTACTGACTTACTGGATGCTTTAAGGTTTTTGATTTGAAATCAAATAGAAGTTATGTTTTGTTTAGTTATAGTTGAAGGCTTTATGGTCTTGATAAATTGTTTCTCCAAGTATTAAAAATTCAAATCAAATTCAAGTTAAATTATTATGTGCTTGTACTTCAAGGGCTTGAAGTTGAAGTAAGTGTTATAAGAGTTTGGAAATCCCTTGAAATACAAGTTAAAACTTTGGGGTTCTACTTAAAGATTTAATGTCTGTCAATGGAAGATACAAGGATTGACTGATTGAGAATTCAAAAGAAATACAAGTTATTTTATATTTGGTTAGGCTTAAAGGGTTTAATTTTGTAAGTACTACATAGACACTACAAGATTAGGGAAAATCTATGAAATATTGGATATAATTCTTGAGGTTACAAGTTGCAGCCTTGTAAGGTCTAATTCTATAATGAAAGGCTACAAGGGTTGGCCGGTTGGGTATTCAATTCAAATATAGAATGTAAAATCTTTAATTCAAGGGAAAATTTCTATAATTAGCAATTACAAGTTATATTTTTTGTAATTGGAGGATAAAACTACTGCAAGGATTTAGGGATTGTCGTCAATTTCAAGTAACTTGTTTCTTGGATTTGAGTTCAAACATTCAATGCTTCATTTTAATAATAAGAATCTAATTATCAAGAAAAAAAAATATGAATGAAAAAGACACCATATCATGTTATTTTGGTTTTAATACATGGAGCTTTCAATTGCAATAGTTCTTTCAATTTTAAAATGTAGTACAAATGAAACTTTTCGAGCTTCATTTTCTTAGTCTAAATCAAATTTCAAAAATAGTTATTTTGAAAATTGCAATCAAGGTTGACCAAGGTGCATCAACTTTTTGGATGCTCGGACTATAAACGGTTCAATTTACAAGGAATTAGTTGTAGTTGGCCTCAATGAAAAAAAATATGGATTGGTTGTACGAACATGTCCACGCCCTGACTACTTCCGTTCGCGCCCCGCCCCTTCACGTCCCCGCCTTGACATTCGTCTACGCCCGGACAAAATTCCATCCACGCCCTGACATGCGTCCGTGCCCTGACTAAATTAGGTCCGTGCCTTGGCAAGCATACGTTCGCACCCTCACTGACGTCCACCCCCCTACCGGTGACGTCCGTGCCCTACATCCTACTTGGTAACTACGTGGCATCAAAGTTACAACCACATCACCTGTTTTTCCAATTAAAAAAAGTCAACTTACTGTTGACTACATCGGTTGGGCAAAACCTCTATCGGACAGGGGAACTGGACATCCGTCTGGTATGACAACCCTAAAGCTTCCTAATCAAGCTAATTTATAGTCTTTGCAAGAAGAATTTGAGAAGCTTTTTGGGACTAGGAGAATATGCTTTAACGTAAAAAACTAATGAAGTTCAGCCAAACATAAAATGGCCTTTAACCCTTGAACGCTAGGTGGGTCACTTTGGAAATCATGAATTGTGATACTATGAGAATCATTGGTTTTAAATATTTCAAAAGTGAGCATTGGCCGGTAAATGGCCTTGGCGTCTTTTAATCCTTAAAAGATGACATGGACATTTTGAGTCCTTTGAATGACAAAAATCAATTGTAGGGTCATTGTAAGAAACACCTCCCGTTTTGTGTACACTTTGGCTACAATACTCATGATTTTTTGGGAGTACTGTAAAATTAAAAAAACAATCTTAAAAACATATGAAAAATATGTTTAATATATATAGTATATACCTTTGAGAAGAACGTACCCTAGGTGTTTGCAAGAAACACTTGTCCATTTTTTTGTCCCCTTGACTTTTATCAAGTAGTTTTTTGCTCATAACTTTTTCATATTTTGTTTGTTTGACTTGAAATTTGGATTGAAGGTGAATACAAAAGTTTTACATGTTGTGTAATTTTTTTTTAAAATTTAAAATTTTTTTACTATTTTTAAACTGCCTCCAATTGGATGTCTACCTTGGCCATTTTGGGGGGTTTTAGTCCTATTTTTGACCCAAAAAAGCAAATTTTGAGCTGAAAATTGGCATGCATGGTCCTCTAGTATAGTTACACAAGTGTAATGGAGATTTTTCGAAAATACTAAACTGTCCAACTTCCACATGTCCTCAAAGTGTACTACCAATGTACACTTGTACAGAACACAAAATATTTTTTTTGAAGATGAAATTTATTGGAGAAAAAGAATCTTTAACTTAGAAAAAATGATTTATTTTATTTTATTTTTTTGAATTTTTTTACTATTTTTTAAAAAGAAAAGAAAAAAGTATCTACTTTCATTGTATTTTCCGTTGTCCTTTTTATGTGCATAACTTTTAGAGGTAAATTTTCTTAAGTTTGAATTTTAGAAGACATAATATTCTCATTGCTCTTCAAATTATCCATATCTTATGAGAAAAGATACTTTGACATTTTAATTTGTAAGAAATAGGAAAATAGTTTTTTTCAAAAATTAAAAATCGGCCATTTGGGAAGAGTTGATGGTGATGATATTTCACCAGAAAAATGGTCTTAGAACCATCATCAATGTTTTGAAATTGCACGCAATGGCAATGATGTTTGCACTCATGTGGAGGACATTAAATAATAAATTTTTAGTTTCCCTTTGCCCTTTGGTAGGTCTATACTTTTCTACTTTGTTAATAGACCATGAAAATTTCACCTCCAAATTATTAAATTTAGTGACTTTGAACGTAGTAAAAACCTCTAAACTTCAAAGTGTGATAAATTAGCAAAAATGGTTTTTAAATGTAAATTTATTTTTTAAATTTTTCGAAAAATAAAAGATATGATTATCATCAAGTTAGGCATCTCCAATAAAAATTTCAAGTTTACAGGATTAAAGTTTACAGGTTCAAAAGTCATTGAAGATTACAAAAGAGCAACATTATTTGTGAGGAAGAATAGGACCGGTGTTTCTTGCAATGACCCTGTAGTGGATGCAAAAAAGGTATTTTTCATCCGTCTTTTGGGTAAACGTGAAAGTAGAGATGGGTGATTGCAAGAAACACTTGTACTATTTGTTGTGTTTTGGAATAGTACTCATAAACTTTTCTAGACTACTTTAAAAATAGAAGACTAATTTTTAAAATTTCTTAAAAATATAATCAATGTATACGCCTTTAAGATGAAGATAACCACTGAAGGAAATTCATAGAAAAATTCACTAACTATGAGAACTAAAAAAGTGTCAAATCTCAWGAAAATAGGTGTTTTGATGTGAAAATTACTTAAAAATAGTAAAAACAAGTAAATTCAAAAAATAAGAAGTGGCCATTTGTAACAACTTTATGGAGATGGTTATCCACCAAAAAAAACACCAAAATAATTATTTATATGTTTCAAAATGCAACATGTACACAACACTCTTTAGACCAATATAGAGCACACTTGGAACATGAATTTGGAAATCCCTCTCTTGGAAAGGTGTATTTTTATTAGAAGAACTAGCCTACCAAATTTTACAATCTAATTCTTCAGAAAACGTAGTGGTTAGGTACTAAAAACCTCCAAATTGGCAAGTGTGAGTGTGTGACATTGAATTGGGCTCTATTTTTGGATAGTAAATTATTTTTGAAAATCACAAAAAAATTAGGCAAGGTCTATAGTAGTCATGAGTACCTACCCTATAAATCTTGATTCATTTGGATCCAAATCAAAAAAGTTATGGCCAAAAATCAAATGAGCGTGCAATGTGTGACGCAAAATAGGACAGGTGTTTCTTGCAATCACCCAGATGTGCTTTGACATGGAGAGCACAAAATAGGGTCATTGAATATATTGTCATTTTTAGGTGCTGTAAATTGTAACACAAAGCCGCGTAAATTCATATCCACGTTGACAAGTTTGTTTATGTCCATCATCAAATTTTTAGGTGTTGCTGTTATTTTGAGATGTAAGAGCATCCCCACCAGCCACCAAGGACTTCCCTTTCTCCAAACCGGATGGTTTTCATCCGGATAGGGAAGAACCCCTCCCCAACAGCATCCTGTATCTCCAAATTTTGGAGAATTGGGATCTCCAATTCCCTAAATTGGATGGGGGATAGGGAATTGAGAAATGGTAAACCCTATTCTTGAATTTACCATTGTTGTATGATGTGTGCTCCCATGACTTGGYGTTGGACTATTACTTTTCCCTTGTTACTATATTTACAAGTGCATGTTGACTTCACTTGCCTAGATTTAGTATAAAGTATGGATTTGGCCATTTGGGGAAGCATGGGTGGGAAGTGGCTTCCCCATCCCTATATTTTTTGATGAAGAACTGGGATAGGGATAGGGATGGGGAAGTCCCTGGTGGGGATACTCTAAGTTGCACAATTTAACTTCTTACCATCTAACACTTGACGGCCCACAATCCACAACCCACCTTTTCCCAACGGTAATAGGGCCGTCCTTTAAGAGTTTATGGTTAGGGTACTACAAATTTACTTACTCGTCTATTGGAGAAGAGACTCAACAGAGAAGAAAGAGATGACAGTCAAACTGCCTGCCTCAGTTTTGGACTCTTGGTAAACGCACAGTTTTTATGAATTTCCACATGGAGTGACGGATCACATGCCGTCTGCGCTCCTCTGAGAACTTTTTTTTTTTTTTTTTTTTGAAATTCAAAATTTCAGACCAGCAGTCGCTAGTTCCCTGAGCAGGGAACAGCCCCGAAATAGGCTCTTGCGGGGCTGAAAAAACATCTAATGGTTTCTATTGATTCTAGTGTCCTAAGGAAAAATGTTTTTTTTATTTTTTTTTATAAATTTCTATTTTTTTCTTAAACAAATGGTGAAAGATAGAGACCAGTCAAGCCTGACGGCTGGACACATGAAGAGATCAAAGCAGATTGAACTAGAAAATTTAAAGTGAGGTAAAACAGCCCACTGTTATMAAAATTTCTAGTATGCCTCATGCCATTGCTGAATTTTCTTAAATTTTCCCTCACATAAAGACAAGTGTGAGAAATAGCGACACCATTTGAAAAAACATTTTTTCAACAATGTATGAATTTTCTATGAATTTTTGAAGTGTTGAGCCCAAAAGTCAGAGTAAGGTTTCACTGTTCCAAAAATATTGTTTTTTTGCTTTCAAGAAATACATCCTATAATCTTATATCATATTAACCCCTAAAAGCCCAAGGGGTTTGGGCAAAACACAAACATAAATTATAAGTTTTATAAATTTTGGGAAGTTTACATCAAAGAGATTATGTGAAGCACAAAAAATAGAAAGTATCCATACAAATGATATGGTCAAAATTTTAAAATTGCTTTTAGATTCTCTTCAAATGAATTTTGAAGATATAACTTCAAAAATTCACCAAAAATACAATTTCTATCTTTAGCACTTGAATTTTTTTTTATTGGTCAAAATTGTGGTTTCTATTGATTGTGAAAAAATGCATAAGATTTAGTAATGGGAACATCAACACTTTCTCAAAATAGTAAGTTTTTCAACACTAAGAAATTCTAAAGACTTTGTGCTATTTTTTAAAAACAACTTTTGTTTGACTGTAGCAATTTTAACTTTGAATATAAAGATTGAAAGACAATCCAATCTTTTCAAAAAATAAAAAATARAAAAATTTGAAAAAAAGTTTTTTTTYTGCCCAAAATTTTTGCCYGAAGTCRAGCAACGACCAAAAAATGRTCACTTGAGCGCTTAGGGGTTAATTCCATAATTGAAAATATTTAAAAGTATAAGAATAACTTTCTCGAGCTACCTACACATACCARAAAACCGCAAGCAACATACTWAGGCTTGGATTGAGGCACCTAARAGAATTTTRTTTCTTAATGCCCACAAGAGAATCTATACACAATATCCACACCATCAGTTAAAATTTTAAAAAGATCCATTCAAAATTGACATTATAGGAATTTGTTTGAATTTCAATTTTGCGATGAGTACACAATTGTCCTTTCAAAGTTAAGGAGAGATTCCAAAAACTAATAACTTCTTTTTAAAGTCCAAAAAAATAGTCAAGAGTAAACTTCTATAATACAAAGGTGCCTATCAAAATTAAGTTGTGAGCCTTTAATTTTAAAATTACTTATTTTCTTATATAATTACATATTATAAATCATATTTGATAACTTTCATGTAATTTTGAAAGAAATTGTCCATCTTCTCTCTTTTGTTTTATATTCTTTGAGTAATCAAGAAACAAATTTCATTGCCTTAATCCCTAATTGCCCAAGGGACTTCTTTTCTAGCTTTCTTATAGTACAACCACTTTTCAGTGCATAGTGCATAGTGAGGAAGTGTCACATTTTGTCTAAAAATGCAAATAATTTTCAGAGGGGGACGCGTGGCATAACCTCATTTGTCATTAAACTTTTCATAAGGGCAACACAAGCCACTGCAGGACAACAAGTCAGTCGACCAAAGACCATTTCAATACCTATAAGCAAAATAGCTGTCGGAATTCTTTGTTACAATGTGGAACATTCTGGGGACAGCGGATTGGAGTCACTAGATGGTTTCTCCAATGACCACTTCAATAACTTCGTAACTTCATCAGCAAGACATCATTTGCAATTGAATGTATGAACATCAAAATGTGAAAATGTGGAAATGAACTAATTTATTCTTAATAAGAACTAGCTTGATGTGTCAAAAATTCCTGTTGTGTTGCAGATGCCTCAGCAACATTTTCAGCAACACCAGCTTTGATTTTCAAATCTGCATTATTGATTTCTTTCCCCTTTGCCATGTTGAAACCTTGCACATGCAATAAACAAATTGCTAAGAAAGAGATCTAGCAAGTAATAATGAACATGACAATGATGAACAACAAGATGGCGAAACTAGGTAATAGCAGTAAGAGAATAGCTATGTGTTGTGTTGTTGAAGCAGAAACGAACGAGTCAAAGGAAATGAACATCAAAAACCAAATGAAGCTGAACGGAGAATCATACCTGCATCCTGCCTCTCCAAACCCTGTTGCCAACTTTGTCGCGTGAACTGTCGTGATGAAGGAACGAATGAAGCAAAGCCTCTCCAAAGCTTGGTGCCAAACCCTACCTCTCCAGAGCTTCGTACCTATCAGCAATCGCAGCATGAAAGAACACTTAGCATGAATCAATTCCACTGCAAATCTTTAGAAGTAACACATGAATTGCACTGCTTCAACAAAAAAGCAACTGTGACACAAACTTGCCTCAAACTACTCAAATTGCACTTACCAGCCTCAAACTACTTGCACCTGCTTGAATTAGTTGAATCGCACCTCAAAAGTGAACTCCGCCGGAAGCAAACTCGCCGAGCAATCAACTACATGAATCGCACCTTCCTCAAAGCGAACCAACCTACTTCAAATCCCTGAGGCAAAAACACCAAAAACGCAGCGAGAGAAACAAGCTCCGACGGAATCATCGAGTACTAAACCCTAATTCGGCGACGGGCATCGACGTCTCCCTTCTTTTTTTAGGTGGCTGAGCATCAACGATGACGCACCCACCCTTCATTTTTTGCAATCTCCATCAACGGTCCCCGATGAGCGCACTTCCCGCTTCATTTTTCATGCCTCATCAACGATGCGGGGGAGGGTCTTGATTTTACTTGAGCAGATCCGATGGCCCACATTTTTTGCACAGAGGGGTAGGTGGCAAAATGGGGTGGCAGGCCACTTTTCAGTGCATAGTTGAATTTGTTCTAAATGAAAAAAAAATCCCACGTTTTCAGAGTTTGATCAATAAGGCAAATTTCATTAAAATGGCGATATTCCGTTATTTTGGCATTTTTTACAATTCAGACCGTGCAATCTGAAATCTAAACTTGTCATAGATTTTTGGGATCTATATCTGACCTAGATTTCTGAAATCTATATCAGTACTAGATTTTTCAGACCGCACGATTTGAAATCTAAGAGTGCCATAGATTTTTGACGTCTAGAAATGTCATAGATATCTTGAAATCTATACTCGTCCTAGATGTCACTTCACAATTCAAACTGCGCGGTCTGAAAATGGTACATGGAATACTGCCATTTTAATGAAATTCACCATCAATTTGTTTTGAGTTGTAACCTTAAAAATTCAATTGAGACATGTTAAAGATTACATATTCACATGGAAAAAGAAAACACAACAAAATCACTTATGCATTGAAATATCATGATGTTTGATCATGAAGGCATTAAAATTGTGAATTAAAGTGATTTGAAACCTTTCAATCCTCTTTTCATATGTCAAAACTACAAAAATTGGTCTCCAACAAATATGAGATTAATTAAAAAGTATAACATGCATAGACTCAATCAATTTATGGCTTCTCAAAATCTATTCAACATTTTAAGAATTTTTTTAAGAATTTTTAATGTGATTTTTTTTCCAAGTTCCAATGAATTTGAGGCTCATTTCTAAGAGCCTTCAACACTAAACAATGAAGATTTGCAATGGACATCTTTACACAAGATCTTAAACAGAAAAATCATAATCATTTGTAAAATTAAATTTTTGATGCTAAAATTGGACTTCCAAAAGAAATTTTTATAAATATGAACTACTGTAGTAAAAATATAACTCTCCACAAGTTTTTCTTACTTCAAAATATAGTTGACATCAAAATTTGGTGACTCAGGCATTTAACCCCTCAACGCCCAAGGGGCCCAAAAGTGGCCCACCTAGTCTGGCAATCTACTTTGAAGCGCTCTAAATTTTGCATCCAATGTCTGATTTCAATAAAACTTGTTGGAAAAGTTGCGCATACTAGTCTAGTTTATATGGTAAAATTTTCAGATCAATCCAAGATATCGGTGATGCTAGGAACTGAAGGATTAATCAATTCTGGAGTTGAGCTGCAAGTACGTCAAGCTAGCTCTCTGAGTTGCAAGGCTAGGAGAGTGCGCTAGATGGTTGTGGAAGTCGGAAGTTTTCGATCACCGGAATGGTTACAACTGCCTCGGTTGTTGGGGTTTATATACCACTCGAGAGCGCGTCACTGGTGGCGCGCCTTTTCCAACACGCGCGTGCGGTACTGCGGTACGGTGACTCGAAGGAAAGCTCCGAAGAAAACTCGGGATGGACTTGTCGTGGTCATGGAAGTAAAACGTCCAGTAATTCCGTTTTCATGTCAACGTCGAGAGTCACGACCGGGTTCAGTGAAAGTCAGTTTAGACGAGTGGCGGAGCTGGAAACGTGAGATGCTGCGAGTGCCGGCAGTCAGGTCACGGTGTGACGGAGCAGGCCGCCACCGCGAGTTGCCCACGTGCATGGAGAACGGTCCAGTGGACGTCACGCATCGGTCACCTTGATTAGCGGGATGCAAAAAAATTCAAGATTTGTGTATTAAGAAAATAATACTAATTAAATAAAATAAAAGATTTTGATAGCCCGACATGACATTCAGTTACCCCTGAACTTACACATTAACTACACTAAATAGTGAAATTATATCGCCCCTCATTAATTTATCGACATTCCACACTATTTAAATATTTATTGTCACTATACAAGAATGCAGTACTTTTGAATTAGGTATTGGTGTAATTGGGGCTCATGTACTTCCATGTGTATGTGAGGCATTTCCACCGCAAGGTGAAGAATCCCCCTAGAGTTGGCCGGCGGGGGGTGTATGGGACACCTACCTAGATTGCCTTCCAAGCAATGGACTCCAACAATGAGGTTTTGGGTGAATTTCGACCTAAATAATTCTAAGTAAGAAGGGGGCAGCCCATCTCACATCACCAAATACACCCTCTAACAACCTACTATCATCCCATTAAACACTCAAATAGATTATAGCAACTTTGCATGCTAAAATCTATCTCAAATGTGTCATTTGGGGCTCAAAATGACCTAAATATGATTCTAAGTACTAATCACAGCACATCACATCTCACCCACACCCTAACAATTGAGATTCACATTTATGCAATTGCAATCACACCAACCATCCTTACTCAACAATCATTACACTTACAACATCTTCTTAGCAAGGTGCAATCACAATTGCAATGATTCAATTAAAATTGTGAAGGATTACACAAAAAACCTCAAATTTTGCCCCCTCCAAGAGCAGCAGACCCTCTTCCACAAAAACAGCCGCCATTTCTTGTCCTTTCTCCAAATGGGTCGATCTTAGACTTTATAGGAAGCCAACTTCAAGGCGCACTAGTCCTACAAATTTCAGCTAATTCCGCCATGTCGTTCCCCCGCTATTGCCCGCCAAATCCACAGTCCTCCATTGTTGCGGCAGCCAACCTCCCCGCACAAAATCGTCCACCACCGTCGCACTTTGGCTCCGAATTGGGCGAGCTATAGCTTTTCGGAAAGTTAACTTCAATGCGCTCCATCCCTCCAAAATTCAGCTTCATTAGATTCTCCACACTCCCGCAATCAGTCCTCAAAGTTGACCCTCTAATTTCAACTCACATTTTTTCCCCCTTCCCAAATACTTTTCCATCTGACCTCACACCCCTTCATTTTTCACCCATTTTTGTTCAAAAAAATGGTGAAACCTACTCGACAAATTGTCCTAATCTTCCTCTACCCTACTCTTTTGCAATTCATGCTTC